>CM042091.1:4821078-5056744 GCA_023512835.1 Taxillus chinensis | reverse complement strand
ATTTATATTAAATTATAAAAAACTATTATTAAATAAAAAAGTAATATAGAATATTATTTTAATAATATAGAGAGTGATTAAGTTAATCTATTATAATATTTATTTGTATAGGAAAACAAAAAATAGTTTGAATCTTCAAATTTATGAAAAATAAATAAGTGTTTGATGTTAGTTTGTTATATCTGACAATTTTTTTATTAAATCGTTATCTGCAATATCTATACTGTATTAAAATAATATTTTTATCTTTTTCCTTTATTATTTTTTATCTATTTATTTATTGCATCCATTCAAAAATATACATGTACCAACTAAAATTTAAAAAGTTATAAAGATTTTTTTTAACAAAATAAATACTAAATTCATAGAAAAATACTATTAATTTTCTATCTCCAAAATATTTTTATGGATCTCGTGTGAGATCATGTTTTTATAAATTTGTATACATTTTATTTTTTATATCCTATAAAAAAATAAAAAAATAAACAGTCTAACGTAAATGAAATTAGAGCATTTCCAATCATACATAGCTAAATTGAGTAGCTAAAATTATTTGTAGTTTGTTACAATGTTTGGTTTTGGCTAATGTTGCTCCAATCTTACACTATTTATATTATTGATTAACAATTTTTTTCTCAATATACCCTTATCTATATTATATATAAAGAAGTAAAGGGTAAAAATCAATGTTACTTAAAATCCCTCAGAGGAATTTCAAGCAAATAGGTGGCATGCACAAATAGAGGATACAACTCGGGCGAGAGATACCATCCGCAGAACCATGAGAACCCGCAAAGCAACCACCGAGAAGGGCGCATGGATCTAGCGAGGAAAGTAGAGGCCTTGCTGGCCACCGTGACGTCGTCCAACAATAGCCGAGGTGCGGGGAGCAAGGGGGTTTGATTTCCAACCCAAGCGAGGCAAAGACAGAGAGGCAACCGAAGAAGCTACTACGTTCACGATCCACATGCCACACCGGAAAGAGCATGCGTCGGGGGAAAAAGGAGAAAAGGCCGAAAATTGCCCAACATGCTAAAGAGAGAGAGGGAGAGAGAGTTTTTTTCATCTCATGGAAGGAGGGAGCGTAGCTTCTTCATGATCGTGAAAAAGGTAGCATGTGTTTAGGTTTTCTAATATGGAGGGTATGTTAGAAACATTTGAAAAATTAGAAGTGAAGGGGTACCTGGTTATAATTTTTTTTTTTAATTAAAAAAATTTTATTTTTTTTTTTTTTTTTTTTTTTTTTGACAAATAATAAGAGGAATTTTTATTTTGTTCTATAATTTATATCTACGTGTAAATAAAATTTTACGTGTAGAGAATCATTTTTTAAGTATTACTCTAACAGTATTTTTTATTATTATATATATATATATGTTCAAATAATATTATTTTCATCAACCCTATAACAACGATTCTCCCCTCTGGTGTCCAGACGTAGGTTGATTTTTTTTTTTTTTTTTTCCCCCCCTCTCCCCTTTTTGGTTGCCCCCCCCCCCCCCCCCCGGTTCTCTGTGGTTCTTTTGGCTCTCTAATAGAAAAATCATTGGCATATGGAGATACCAAAAGGGTATATATGGAGATCTAGTGGGAGGGAGAGAATAAAGAAATAAAAAATTGGCATTGGATGAAAATTGGCGGTGGTGTACAAGAAGTGCAGACCTACTAGTGGGATCGACACGAATGGGTTGAAGGCACAATGCGGTGCTAGGTTGCATAAGTGGCGGCACTAGGGGGGAGGGGGGGCGGCAACCAAAAAGGGGAGAGGGTGGCGTCCTCCTAGAGTAGCTGTTGAATTCGTCCCTCCTAGAGTTGTTATCCTCGATCCCCTTAGCTATCCTATCCTCGTATTTGGTCCCTTCCTCCAAAGCAAACTCATTGAGAGCCCCCGCAACGACGCCCACAGTCAGGCTCGTCTCACTCGTTCTCTCCCAAAACTCATTGGGACCTAGGGTTTTAGTGTTGTAAGTCGGCGGAAGGAGATGGGAAATGAGAGAGAGAAGTGGGAAGAGACGAGAAAAGAGAAGAGATGAAAAAGTAAAAAAATAATCAAATAACATGTAAATAATAAATAATAATTTTTTATCTGTGAAGAGTTAATATAATAATTTTTATATTTGAAAAGTCATTTTTTAAGTTTTATTTTTTACATATAAATAATATATAATATATTAGCGAGAATCTTAAGTCAACTACTACCATGCACTTAACGATCTATTTGCTTAATGTAACTGTAGCATTCCTTTTTATTAAAATGGCTTTTAGGGTATGTTAACTACTACCATTACCAACAAGGTTCCGTCAAACGTGCTTTTTTGACTCGTAGTTGAGCTTGTGGTCTCTCTCCTCCCTGTTAAACAACCCCACACACGCGACTCTAACCAAAAAAATCTTGGTGGCAGGCGCGGCAAATCCGGGTCGGGGAGGACAGGGGGACTCTTATGTACTAATTGTAAAAAGAAAAAAACAAACAAAACTCATCCGCAAAGGTTAAGGTTCGTTCCCAAGTGGTCGGGGGAGAGAGAGAGAGAGAGAGAGAGAGAGAGAGAGAGAGAGAGGGGAGGGCAGGCAGGGTGTATGTATGGCAAGGATGGCAGAATGGCGTCGATAGACCGTAGAATCTTCGAATCACTCAAAAGTAGAAATAAAAATTGTTATCAGCTAACTGTTTGCGTGCTTCGTACGGTCTATCCACGTTAATCTGCACGCACTCCACCGCCCGCCGCCGTACCCCCTCACTCATCCTCGCCCCTCCCTCCGGTCGGGTCTGAAAAAACCCACGTCCGAGGATCCGGTGTTTCCTTCCTTCTTCGATTGTCGTGTGTCGTATTTAATTTCTCAAAATTAATTGCTCCGTTAGTTTGTTACAGTTGTTAGTTACTCTTTCTTCTACTTCTACTGCTACTGCTATTACTACTTCTGCTATTGTTGTTGTTGTTGTTGTTGTTTGTCTGGATCACTGTTGTGTTGTGAACTATTGCTGCTGCTGGTGCCGCCATCATCTATAATGGTGGGTGGCGATGAGCCTAGGTTTTCAGGAGGGGCTGCCCCTGGTTGCTCGTCGCCACCGCCGTCTCACCCCGCCGCAGCCGCGGCGATGGAGTCCGGCAAGCCCTCGTACTGGCTGGATGCCTGCGAGGACCTTTCCTCCGACCTCATCAGCGATTTGGATTTCGATTTCGTCCCCACCTCGGTTGCTTCCGAATCGGTTGATGCTGTTGACCCGTGTTTCTTCGGAGGCATAGACCGCATTCTCGACAGCATCAAGAGCGGTAGTGGCCTCCCTCCGCCGGTTACCTCCTCCCGGAGGCAGGCCCAGGCCCAGGCCCACGAGGAAGCCTGGTTTGAGGGTACCAAGAAGCCAGTCGAGGGGTTTGTTGCTGAAAAAAATGAATTTGGGTACGATGGTGGCTCTAGGAAAGACAATCTTCCCAGCACGAGGCTGTTGCTGGACAAAAACTGTGATACCCACTCGCCAGGGGATTGTCCTGCTGCAGATGAAGGGAACAAGTTGGCAGAGCCAATGTCAATTGACTCCTCCGAGTCCAACCGAAACAGAACTACCTGGGAGTTCCCTGCCCCAGGGGATGGAAAGTTTGGCGGTAGCACTAGAGAGAGAGACAACAAAAGGCGTCGCCTTGGCTATAGCAGGAATGAGAGGCAAACCCCGGGCCGAGGGCATGGAAGACACCCCAGGGAAAGATATTCTATAAGTGGTAGGAAAAGGGACCGTGAGTGGGAAAGGAATGACCGGAGCAACATAGATGAAATTAGAAGAGGAGAAAATTACACTGTCCGTAGGATAGACAGGAGGGATATCCGAGATAGAGAAGGAAAGGGTTATTGGCAGAGGGATCCTTTGGGGACAAAGGAATTGGTTTTTCGAACAGGTTCTTATGAACCGGACGCTAGCAGATCAGAAAGTAATAGGGCGGTGCACGGCGAAACAAATGGATGCAATGTAGGGGCAGGTAAGAAGCCTGAGGAGTCTAAGGAGAAGCAGCTGGAGGAGCAAGCCCGACAATATCAGTTGGACGTTTTTGAACAGGCCAGAAAGAAAAATACCATAGCCTTCCTTGAAACGGGGGCAGGAAAAACACTTATTGCCGTTCTACTCATGAAAAGTGTCTCCGATGATTTGATAAGGCAAAACAAAAAAATTCTTGCTGTGTTTTTGGTACCTAAGGTACCTCTTGTCTATCAGGTAGTGGTCTCACGAGGATTGGTTTATTGGTTGCCTTTGATGATTTCCATCACTTGTAGTCTGTGCTGACATTCATGTGTTGTCCTGTTTAAGCAAGCAGAAGTTATTCGCGGGCAAACTGGTTTCCAAGTGGGTCATTACTGTGGTGAAATGGGTCAAGATTTTTGGGATGCTCGAAGGTGGCAACGTGAGTTTGAAACAAAACAGGTAGATATGAAGTGCTCATCTATTGCAACATTTAATTTTACCTGCATTTTTCAATCTAGTGATGTAAACCTCGTCCCCCTTTTTTATTCCATGCAGATAATGTACATTGTGTATTCAACAGTTGCAATCCTTTTCTGTGATTTGTTTTTTCTTCACTTTTTTATTGTTATAATGGTTGGTTCAAAGACATGTTGAACTTCAAATTACTTATGTAAATATTACCTGTTTTATTCTTGAGTTTGAGTTTTGTATCTATTATAGAATTGCAACAATTAAAGGACTTCTATATTTGTTTTTTCTGTGATTTGTTTTTTTCTTCACTTTTTATTGTTATAATGGTTGGTTCAAAGACATGTTGAACTTCAAATTACTTATGTAAATATTACCTGTTTTATTCTTGAGTTTGAGTTTTGTATCTATTATAGAATTGCAACAATTAAAGGACTTCTATATTAGTTTTTGTTAGCATAGTTGGTATTGCAGGTGGAGGTGACTGCTGTGGACAGGCGCCTGCTACTAGTAAACAGAAGGGTGACAGGCGACTGCTACTGTTGCTCTGTCGTGAACACATGATTCTCTCTCTCTCTGCCACTACTCCCTCCCTTCCTTCTATCTCTACAAGTTTTCATGGTATCAAAGTCAGTTGATCCTCTCTGTGTTTTTTATTAATAAAAAACACTTTATTATAGCCACCTCATCTCTTCCTTTTCTTATTTACAGTGAATTTATGAATTTCAATAACAAAACACTTTATTATAGTCGCCTCATCTCTTCCTTTTCTTTTATTTTCTTTCTCTATGATAAAAACATTTTATTGATATATATTTTTCATACAATAATACAATATGATTACATATTTATACAAAAGGAAAAATTTAACTATGGTAATGTATAATTAGGATATCAATTATAATCGATCCTAACTATACATATCCTTAATTTCTACTAATTATTTAGTAGAAAAAACGTATGCTAAATGAGCACCACAAAAAACGTATGCTACGATAGTAGAGAGCAGATGAGAGAGAGCAGACTGGAAAAAGAATAAGAGAGCAGTTGGGTACAACTTGTAGCATAGAAAGAAAAGAAGTAGAAGAAAAAGAAAAAGAAAAAGAAAAAGAGAAGAGAAGAAGCGTAAAAAGAAAAAAGAAGGATAAGAGAGAATACGAGAGAAGAGAGAAGATAGCAGCAAAGAGAGAAGAGAGAAGAAGAAACAAAGAAGAAGAAGAACGTGGAGGCTAGATCAATGCTCTTAGGGCTTCACTAGAGCATTGAAGCGACGATTGTTGATTTTCTCCTTTTCTTTTTTATATTTTTTTCTTATTTTATTTTATATTTACAATAAACGACATCTCGCTTCCTTAAGATGCGCCTTCTCTGGTTGTGTTTGGAACAAAAGGACCAAAAAGTGCCCTTATTTGTGTTTCACGGAACTCACCTCGCTTGAGGTGAAACGAAGCACATAGGTTGCACCCTCTAGAGCTTGGCACCTAGGCTCGCTTCTAATAAGTATGTTCTACAAGTTAGTCAAGTGAGATGAGTTTATAAATTTATTCAAACATGCAATACCTAAACTTTTAACTCAAATAACATATATTGTCCGAATGATAAACTTCAATTGTTTACATTATGAGCTTTTCTTCGTTGCTAATGTTTGCCAACCAATATTATCTAATGTTGATAATAACTACATCAATCACAAAACTAAACATATACATTAATTAAAATATAAATATTTAAACATGAAAACAGATACAAATATTTTGTATTCGAGCACAATAACAAATGTGGATATGGATATATCCATTTTTGTTTGGACGTGAATAATATCTTATTTTTTCAGATACAAATTTGGTTGGATATTTGAAGTCACTGATATTTTTTCCAGCTGACGTGCTCTAGGAAACTATCTACTATGTACAAGTTCTCATCCTCTACCAAAATTTACTTATCATTGTTAAAATTAAATCAGCAGAGCGTAATTTACTTATCAATGTTAAAATTTACTTCATTTATTTTATGCAGTCTATCCTGCTACTTCAATTTTCTCTGTTTCACGCACTTCAGTTTTATTTTCCAATATTTTTTTTTTAAAAGTCTATAAATTACTGTTAAAAAAGTGATCTCTGTAATGTATCCAACTGGGGGAATGGTGATTGGATAGCAAGGAACAATTTTTAAGCTCGTCTTGTATAAGACTTTCAGCCCTCACAGACAGCAGTGTGAATGATGCTTTCCCCAGAAGATTTGCAAAAAATAAAGTCATTAGTATATGGTTCTCAACGCCCTAATTTAATGGTTTCTATTGTCTGACGCGGACTGTAATAGAATTTTGTTCGCTATCTTATTCTTAGATTCATATTATTTTTTGAAGAAATTTGTATTTCTACCAATTTACTTGCCATTTCCAACTGATACGTCACTTGTCTTTTGGTGACTTCCTTTTATGATGAATTTTATTGGTAAGATATGATGAACTATAGTATATAAAGGGTCTGTTACAAAATTTTACCAGTATTTGATGCCATGTTTAATTGTTTGGTTTGATATGCTTGGTTTGATTTTTTGGTGCCTCTGATAACAGGTGTAATGCACATGCAACTCTATTGTTATCTGTTTTGTAAATGCTATGTTATGTAGCTTTTGTTACTAAGGCTATGTGTTTTGTACTGTAGTTGGAATAGTATTGAATACACCTCAAATTAAAATTTTGGAATAATTTATTGCACCTGCATATCTGTTATTTGGTTTCTTACTTATCAAAAAAGAAATAAGTCTGGTATTTGGCTATGAATTTTCTTGGAGGGAAAGGGCTGAAGATTTGATAGATGATATCACTCAACTTCGTCATTTTTCTGTTTGGTTCTTTTCTCTCTCTAAATGATTTCCACGACATCTTTCTTACTGCAGGTTCTAGTGATGACCGCTCAAATATTGTTGAACATTCTTAGGCACAGCATAATAAAAATGGAAGCAATCAATCTTCTTATTCTTGATGAGTGTCATCATGCTGTAAAGAAGCATCCTTATTCATTAGTAATGTCTGAGTTTTATCACAAAACTCCAAAGGATAAGAGACCATCTGTATTTGGAATGACTGCTTCTCCTGTCAACTTAAAAGGTATTGGTATATGTTAATTTGATGAAAATTTTGCTGGAATTTGTAGGCACAAACACATCCACGCATAAAATTCCCTGCATCATTGAAGAGGTGATGACTTTTACATTTATCGAAATTTGTTAAATTGAATTACTTTTGTTTAATTTTGCTTGCAATTGTGTCAATGGTAGGCGTTTCCAGCCAGGTGGACTGTGCGATAAAGATACGCAATCTTGAAAGTAAGCTAGATTCCATAGTTTTTACAGTAAAGGACCGTAAAGAGCTGGAAAAGCATGTTCCAATGCCCTCAGAGGTCGTGGTAGAGTATGACAGAGCAGCCAGTTTATATTCCCTTCATGAACAAATAAAGCAAATGGAAATGGTTGTCGAAGAAGCTGCACAGTCAAGTTCTAGGAGAAGTAAGTGGCAGTTTATGGGAGCTAGAGATGCTGGAGCCAAGGAGGCACTGTGCCAAGTTTATGGTGTCTCTGAAAGAACAGAAAGCGATGGGGCTGCTAACTTGATACAAAAGTTGAGAGCAATCAACTATGCACTTGGTGAGCTGGGGCAATGGTGTGCTTACAAGGTATGGTGTTCTGTTGATTTTATTTGATTATCAGTTTATAATTTATATAAGGCTTATTTACTGTTTTCACTTCTTTTGCAGGTGGCACAATCTTTTTTGACAGCTTTGCAAAATGATGAAAGGGCAAGCTACCAGCTTGACGTCAAATTTCAAGAGTCCTACTTAAATGAAGCAGTGTCTCTCTTACAGTGCCAATTGTCAGAGGGAGCTGTTCTTGAGAAGGTTAATAAAGATGTAAAAATGGATTGTGGTATCACTCATGATGGATGTAATCTTGATGAAATCGAGGAGGGAGAGCTTCCTAATAGTCAAGGTGAGATACATTCTTGAAATTTCATTTCCTGATAGTTAGGTTTTTAATATGCCACGAGTTAATTGGTTTTGTCTTTCAAATTACATACATTAAATAAAAGAACATTTTCGAATGTTTCAATTATATGAAGGTGTTCTAAAAAAAGGCCCATGTGGTGGTGAGTACTTCAACACGTAAATATGGCCTAGATGGTTCATTGGACAGTTCTAGGAATGTATATTTTATTTTAAACACCTCCTCGAGAGTTTTATAAAATAATGGAGCAATTTTTAATCATATTGTGGCCTTATGCATTACATTTAAATTTTGTTAGAATGGTAGTTGGACGTTTATTATTATTTTTTGTTGAGAAATTATTGACTTTTGTTCAATTTGGTGAAATTAAGGTTATAACTTGTCTTAGTTATGCATGAACTTGTATTTTTTTTTTTTGGCATATACACTGATTCAATTTTTTTGGTATTTTCTTGTTTTTTATATTAATATTTATAAAAATGCATAAAATGCCTAGACATTATTTACCTAGGCGCCATAGGGGCTACCCTGATTACCTAGCGTGTTTTAGAGCATTAATATTCATCAAAAGTTTATTATGTTTGGCAAGCTATTTATAGTTTTCTAATCTCTTTCTCTTGAATGTTTAAGATTTATTGTATTTTTTAATAAATGACAACTTATAATATATACTTAATCTAATCTCATCTATTCATTGAAAAATTAATTGGTTAGTTTTCAGATTTGTTATAAACCTGTTATATGGTGAACTTGACCATTAATTACTTTTTCTTTATATATATATATATATTCACGCACACACAGCTTGGAATTTTAACTTGAAATCTTTTTAATGGGAAAGATTATTCCATAGGCCTGCTTGAAATCTTTTCAACAAATTTTTTTCTTTCAAAGGTTGGATTTGTTCATTTTCAGGGTTATTATATATTATCATAATATTTAGTATTTCAACACTGCCCCTCAATATGAAGTTTATAAAAACACTAAACTTGTTTTTGTCCAATTACAACTTGCATTGGGTAGCTCAAGTGGTAAAACGTGGGGCCAAAGAAGAAGGTGGTATAGGGTTTAAGTCCAACATTGAGGGACTACAATTTGTTTTCTTTGAATAACACATTGAGGGACTACATTAATAACTTCACAAAGTACAGGAAAAGAGAAGAATCATGATATTTGAGTGTGAAATGTTTAGTTTTTAGATGCCCCATCCAACGTTTCAGTCTTCTTACTATATATTGAGAGGATAGCCACTATGAAGGGGTGAATATCGAGTTTGACATTCTTTTTACATCATCTGATATGTGCATTATAGCTGTTTCGGGTGGAGAGCATGTGGATGTTATAATTGGAGCTGCAGTAGCTGATGGAAAAGTGACACCAAAGGTGCAGTCTTTGATCAAAATACTTCTCAAATATCAGCACATGGAAGATTTCCGTGCAATCATCTTTGTTGAGCGAGTGGTTGCTGCCTTAGTTCTTCCTAAGGTTGGATACTTCACTAGTTATAATTATATCAGGTACCTTTTTCCCTTTGATTCTCTACTTGCCTAACTTCTTGGATAAACGTGCAGGTTTTTGCAGAGCTTCCATCTCTAAGTTTTGTAAGGTGTGCAAGCCTCATTGGGCACAACAATAGTCAAGAAATGCGATCATGTCAAACGCAGGATACAATTGCCAAATTCAAAGATGGCCGTGTATGTGTTATTGTCCTGCATGCATACCCAATTTAGGAAGTTCTGTAATTCTGTAATTGGTGGTCATACGTTGTAACATATTGCACCTGATTTATAGGTGACTTTACTGGTTGCTACCAGTGTCGCTGAGGAAGGACTTGATATCCGACAATGCAATGTTGTCATTCGCTTTGACCTTGCAAAAACTGTTTTGGCATACATTCAGTCCCGGGGCCGGGCAAGGAAGCCTGGATCAGATTACATATTGATGGTTGAGAGGTAATTTTGTTGCTTTTGGTTGACTGTCACCATTTCATCATGTTTACTTTTGACCAGATACAGATCAAAAGGAGAACTCGACTGTTTTTTATTTAAATGTTCTGTTTAGGGGGAACTTGTCACATGAAGCATTTCTAAGGAATGCTAGGAATAGTGAAGAGACCTTGCGGAAAGAAGCAATTGAGAGAACTGACCTTAGTCACCTTAAAGGAAGTTCAAGGTTAATTTCTTTGGAGACAACACCTGGTACAGTGTATCAGGTGGAGTCAACTGGTGCTGTTGTGAGCTTAAACTCTGCTGTTGGGCTTATCCATTTCTATTGTTCTCAGTTGCCCAGTGACAGGTTTAATTTCTCTTTCCATCTGACTCTTTTTTTCCCAGTCTTATTTTTTTATTATTACCTACTCAACAATCTCAAATCTGTCTTTAAGGTATTCAATACTTCGTCCGGATTTTATTATGGAGCAGCATGAGAAGCAAGGAGGTCCTACTGAATATTCATGCAACCTCCACCTTCCCTGTAATGCACCATTTGCAAAACTTGAGGGCCCTGTTTGCAGTTCAATGCGACTTGCACAGCAGGCAAGTTAAAATTCGCGCTGTCAGGCAGGCATACTAAAATGCTCATTGATGAACACAAGTGAACTATTTCCTTATTTTGCAGGCAGTTTGTTTGGCAGCATGCAAGAAACTCCATGAGATGGGAGCCTTTACAGACATGCTCTTGCCAGACAAGGGAAGTGGGGAAGGAGAAAAGATTGAGCAAAGTGATGAAGGGGAACCCATACCTGGGACTGCAAAGCATAGAGAGTTCTATCCTGAAGGTGTAGCTGATATTCTGCAGGTTAGCACTAGAGTGTCGTGTAATTAGACCACCTGTTTGAAGTTTGAATACTTGGACCATTTGTAGCTCAGAACTGTTTTTACATTTGTATTCATGCTTGTGTACATGTGAATAGACTTGATAGATGCATGGGTGCAGCACTGGAAATCCCAATGTTATTTGGATTTTTTTGCCTGATAGGACCAAGTGTTATTTTTTTTCTTCTTTTAATTGAGTTGATATAACTGTAAATCTACTCAATTTATTAGTTCTCACTGTGCTTGTGCGTTCTATCTAGTCTGTCTTTATGTGGTTGTTGGTGTGAGTGTTTGTGCATATAAGACTTGTATTTTGTAGTAAATCAATTTTTCATGTGGAACCCATTTATGAAAGTATTGAAAATTGAGTCAATTTTAATTGTTTAGTGTGCTGATATTCCAGAAAAATATAGAACCCTACGTTGTTAAAAATTTTGTAATGGATATGAAATCCACATTGAAGGGAAGTTCAGTTATATGTTATTAAGTTTGTTGGTATTAGTAATGGTAGAGTTCTTTCTTACTAGAGTTTGAATATTGAGCATAACCATGAACTCTATGGTGTGAACGCTATTAGGGCAATTACTTCACTAATTATTATGTACCGCCTTCCTTTTAAGTCTTTAACAGGCCTCCTCTGTATGGAAGGTGCTCATTGCCCCTACACAAAAGAGCAGAGAGAACCATGTTTGAGCATAACCATGAACCGCGTCTTCACTTTATTGGTTCTTGCTCACTCCATTTATCAGAGATTTGACTATGGAGGCCCCAAATCCCTCCATGAGATACAATACTTTTGTTGCATTTATCAGAGATTTGACTATTATTTCTCCTTTCATACTTTCAATACTACAAACAATAAATAAATAATGTCTGATATTATGTTTACTTGAATTTGTAATCAACAATTTTCTAGAGTGTTACCCTTTGCAGCATTTTCTTGTAAACACTCACTTCCCTTCCTGAGGAAGCCTTATAAATACATCACTTTATATCTGAAAATCACTCTAGTTAATTTCATTTGTTGCATTGGTGGATTGTCATCTTGTGCCATCCTCCCAAAAAATATTTGGCTTCTCATAAATCAAAGATTTTGAGGCAGGACTTCATACAAAACATAAATTTATTTTAAGGCTTGAATTGAAATGTTTTGGCAGACATAAATTCATGAAAATGTTTGTCAGTGGCAGGAAATATCCTGTTAAATCTTGCAATTTCTGAACCCTTATTAAATAGTGAGCAAAAATTATGCATTTCCTGCCTTTAAAAATAGTATGCAGACTTAACTTTTACTTTTGTCCTCTAGGGAGAATGGATTTTATCTGGAAGAGAATGTAGCAGCAGCTCTAAATTATTTCATCTATATATTTACGCCATAAAATGTGTAAATATTGGTTCCTCGAATGATATCTTCTTAACTCAAACTTCAGATTTTTCCGTACTCTTCAGCAGTGAACTGGATGCAGAGGTATAATAAACAGTTCACTATTTCATATATGAATAAAAACAATTTTGTGCTAAGCTACTAATTTCTGACTCAACTTCTTGTTAATAGGTGTTATCGATGTCAGTGGATCTTTTTGTGGCTCGTACCATGATAACAAACGCATCGCTTGTCTTCAGGGGAACAATAGACATTACCGTTGATCAGGTGTATTATTTATGTATACATGTACTGATCAGCAGTAAAATATTAATTACATGTTTATAACCATTCATCTTAGAAGTTCCTTCTAACCATATGAGAAGCTTGTGCTTGCCTGCAGTTGGAAACTCTTAAGAGCTTTCATGTGAGATTGATGAGCATTGTTCTAGATGTGGATGTTGAACCTTCTACCACTCCTTGGGACCCTGTGAAGGCATATTTGTTTGCACCTATGGTTGGTGATAAGGTTGGAGAAGAAATTGACTGGGATGTAGTTAAAAAAATAAATGAGACTAAAGCATGGGGCAACCGTCTCCACAGAGCACGGCCAGATGTTTACCTTGGCACAAAAGAACGGGCACTCGGTGGAGACAGGAGGGAGTATGGTTTTGGGAAACTACGTCATGGTATGGCATTGGGACAGAAATTTCATCCCACCTATGGCATTAGAGGAGCTGTAGCGCCATTTGATGTTGTGAAGGTTTCTGGATTGGTTCCTAACGGAAATGGTATTAAAAGGCAGAAGTATGGAGATTTAAGCAGGGGCCAAATAATTATGGCTGCTGGTTCTTGTAGTAGTGCTGAAGATCTGGTGGGACAAATTGTAACTGCTGCTCACTCTGGAAAAAGGTTTTATGTGGATTCAGTTTGCTTCGATATGACTGCAGAAAACTCGTTCCCTAGAAAGGAAGGATATCTTGGACCACTGGAATACAGTTCCTATGCTGATTACTACCGGAAAAAGTATGTGTTTCTGTGCTTTATTGATCAGCTTTCTGTTCTTGTTCATCTTTATGTTTTATTTATGAAAAAAGAATAAGTTGTTATTCCTTTTCACATTTTTTAATGCCAATACTGGGAGCCACAATGCTCCCTATGTTGTCGCTAGAGGAGATGAGTGATGATGTCTATCTATGCAGGAAGCAGTTCAATTGTTACACATGTGGAATAAGTGGATTTCACAAAAACACGCTTTACACATACATTTGGTAGTAGCTTATTGGTAAATTATTGTCTTGCTTTAGGTACGGTGTTGAATTAATTTTCAAGCAACAACCATTAATTAGAGGACGCGGTGTTTCATACTGCAAAAATCTTTTGTCTCCCCGATTTGAAAATTCAGAAGGTAGCCAGGGAAAAAGAATCCGGCCTTTGTGTTAGCTTGGATTAATTCTTTGTTGCTGTTGGATCTAATGAGGTCAATATTTCTTGTGTAGCACATGAAAATGAATCTGAAGAAACACTAGACAAGACATATTATGTGTTCCTTCCTCCTGAATTGTGTGTTGTTCACCCACTTCCGGGATCACTTGTTCGTGGTGCTCAAAGGTTACCTTCGATAATGAGGAGGGTTGAGAGCATGCTCCTTGCTGTTGAGCTTAAAAATATAATCAATTATCCAATCCCTGCATCTAAGGTATCAAGATTTCCCCTTTTGATGACTGAAATTAAGTAATTGTGAATTACTCTATTAACTTTAATGTTCTTAATTTGCAGATTTTAGAAGCCTTGACGGCTGCATCTTGCCAAGAGCCATTCTGTTATGAGAGAGCAGAGCTTCTGGGAGATGCTTACCTGAAATGGGTTGTTAGTCAATTTCTTTTCCTCAAATATCCTCAGAAGCATGAGGGCCAGCTTACGAGGATGAGACAACAAATGGTGAGTAACATGGCATTGTATCAGCACGCACTGAATAAAGGGCTTCAGGCATATATCCAAGCAGATCGCTTTGCTCCATCTAGATGGGCTGCTCCTGGCGTGCTTCCTGTTTTTGATGAGGATACCAGGGAAACAGATTCTTCTTTATTTGACATAGAGGTGCCTCTTACTGAGTGTAGACCGGGACTGGATCACCACGGTGAGGTATATGAAGATGATGAAGTAGAAGATGGGGAGCTTGAGAGTGATTCAAGTTGTTATAGGGTCATCTCTAGCAAGACATTGGCAGATGTGGTTGAAGCACTGATCGGTGTTTATTATGTTGAAGGTGGGAAGATTGCTGCAGGCCACCTTATGAAATGGATTGGGATTCACGTGGAGTCTGGTCCTGAAGAGATTGAGGACACACTGAGACAGCCGAATATTCCAGAGAGCATACTAAAGAGTGTCAATTTTGATGTTTTGGAAGGCATCCTGAACACTAGATTCAATGATAGGAGTTTGTTGATTGAAGCTCTTACACATGCTTCTCGACCATCTTCTGGAGTTTCCTGTTACCAACGTTTAGAGTTTATTGGGGATGCTGTTTTGGATCATCTCATTACAAAGCACTTATTCTTCACATACACAGATCTGCCTCCAGGTCGGTTGACTGACATGCGAGCAGCTGCTGTTAACAATGAAAACTTTGCACGAGTGGCAGTTAAACATAAGCTACATGTGCATCTCCGTCACGGGTCTAGTGCTCTTGAGAAACAGGTTCTATATTTGCTGTGCTTCTCTAATTTCCAAACCACTTGGCAACTGCATGACGTGAGGGTAATTTCTTGATATCTTAAATGCTGCTGCTTGCTGATGTCATTCTTATGGCCTTTATGTGCAGGTTCGGGACTTTGTGAAGGAAGTTAAACATGAATTGTCACAGCCAGGCTTCAACTCCTTTGGTCTGGGAGATTGCAAGGCTCCCAAGGTTCTTGGAGATATTGTTGAATCTATTGCCGGTGCTATATTTCTCGACGGTGGACGGGATACTTCCGTTGTCTGGAGGGTTAGTTTTTAGCAGTTTTCCTTTTTTATCTGGCCTTCTAGGGAGCAATTGAGGAAATTCAAATCCCAAATTTCTGATCTGGCCGCCATCTTTTTCTACGTTTTGCAGGTTTTCCAGCCGTTACTGTGTCCGATGGTTACTCCTGAAACCCTTCCGATGCATCCTGTCCGGGAACTGCAAGAACGATGCCAGCAGCAGGCTGAAGGCTTGGAATATAGAGCCACTCGATATGGCAATTTGGCTACTGTGGAAGTATTCATTGATGGCGTCCAAATTGGATCTGCTCAGAATCCACAAAAGAAGATGGCACAGAAATTAGCTGCTAGGAATGCACTGGCTGTTTTGAAAGAGAAGGAGACAGTGGAAGCAAATAGTAAGGGTGACGAGGATGAGAAAAAAAAGAATGGGTGTCCAACTTTTACCCGGCAAACCTTGAACGACATCTGCTTACGTAAAAATTGGCCCATGCCATTCTATCAGTAAGGAATCTGATGTTAAATTTAGCACGTTGCTTACATTAGCGAGTAGTGAACATTAACATCCTTTGGGTGTTCCATGCCGGGAGATGTTAATCAACAGTTGTTTTTTTTTTTTTTTCTGTTAACTTTTTAGGTGTGTTCACGAAGGAGGCCCTGCTCATGCAAAAAGGTTTACATATGCCGTACGAGTGAACACGGCTGATAGGGGTTGGACGGACGAGTGTGTTGGTGAGCCCATGCCAAGCGTAAGAAAAGCCAGAGACTCTGCTGCAGTTCTGCTCTTGGAACTTATAAATAAAAGGTATGCATGAAATGATAGTTCATATATAGTGGAGCGAGCATCTCTCGTGCATGCATTAGTGTGATCCTTAGGCCTCTCTGCATGTGCGTGGATGTGTCGTGCTACCTGTAATTTTGAAATATGTAAGAATCTGTTGTTTTATAAGATTTTATTAGATTGTAAGCAGATCAAGCTTTGGCAGATGTCGCTTATTGGTGAGTTTGCTGGTTACAGAATTGATATGTTCTGTAAATCAGGAAATCTTTGATGCTATTTGAATTGATATGTTACAGAATTTGATGGTTAAATGGTTAAATAAGTTTTAATCCTTTATCACTCTTTCAAGAGGGTTATCTTTATCGAATTAAACCTTAAGTAATTTTGCTGTTGGGCTAAAAAATTTGACAAACTTGATGCATGAAATTCTCACGAGTGACTGGCTAAAAAAATTGACAAACTTGATGATGTAGTGTTTTTTTTTCGCAATTAATTTAGTTACAAGTGACTTATTTGCGACTGAAATAGTAATTATCATTATGTCAAATTTTAGTGACTGTAATTGAATAAATTATTTATGATTTTTTTTTGAGATTGCATTAAAAATTTATTCAAAAGTCAATTGTTTATAAATATTATGTTTATGCTTGCGTACTTAAATAAATAAAATGGATATGTTGGTGTTTGCATTGTTTATATTCATTCAATAATGTTATTATTTTTAAATATTTTTATAATTGCATTATATATTTAGTATAATATAATCAATAGTTAATATTTTATTATATCAACATTTTGCAGTAAATAATTTTATAAAAGACATTAAATTTAAATAATTAACTAAATTATAGCATGATCGTTACCTTTTATAAAAAGAAAAAGGCATTAATATTAGTTTAAACTTTAAAATTAAAATTAATTTTATATTTGATTCTTTAAATACGTAAAATTTAAATATTAGAAAATTAGAATTTGAATAATAAGGTGTTGGTTTACTTTATCATAACATAAGATAAGTTTGATTAAATAATTTTTATAAAAATACATCAATGTTATTTTAAATTTTAAAATATTCAAAAATTTATCAACTAGTTTGCAAACTCTCAAACATTCATGAACAAACATCAATACTCTAATTTAAAGCTGAGTAGAGCTATGGAAAAAAAAATGTTAAACAAACTAATATAATCAATTCACTATCCGGCAACATGACTTGGTTCATTTAGTATTAACACAATGAGGGAGAATAATTATAAAAAAAAAAAATAGCAACGTGGTGCGTTCGTTGATATGGAGGTTGGAATTAATCCCAAAATTAATGTCTTCTCCCACCAAGAACCCGGCAGCTCGAACACCATTGGCATTTAATTTTAAAAATAAAATTATTTTTAAATTATTTAAATTTACTATTTTTAAAAATAATTTTATTTTAAAAAATATACTTACAAAAATAATGACTCTACCAAATACGCCCGGTGGTGAGCACATAACGCAATGTTCACTCTTTTGAAAAAGTTTTTGTTGGTCAGCACATACTTCTTTCAAAATAAACAACGCCTGGTAATGGTTTTACTCCGAATTCTTTTTATTCGTGTCCAATCAATGGGATACTCCTACTGTTTTTAGGGTCTCCCAATATTTTTTTTTTTTTAAAAAAAAACCTTACATTAAACTGAGAGATGCATGTAAAAAGTACATCGTACAGAAACAACAAGCGTAGCGGCGGGCTGAGACTGAGAGATGAACACATGCTACGTATGAGGGGTGGTGGACGTGGAGTCGCATGCAAAACAAAAGCCTGCATTATGCATGGAAAATCAATTGAGTCACATTGAGGCCTCCCGTTGCAAGCGTATACGTTTGGGGCATGTATCCTCACTTTGGTTGTTGGCAATATTGCCGTCCCAACCCTCCTTCGCCTCGGCAGCACACCTTTTGTAAGGTTTAAATCCGGTCCTCCGGGCCTTCAGTTTTCCCTGTCCAAGCCCCATTGAAAGCAGTCCCTCTTCTCCTTCCATGTGGCCTCTCAGCAATACATTTTCCTGAACCACGGGATGACACAAAAGGCTCACTGGTGCCCTGCTGTTAAAAAGATCTAGCTGTGTTGCCTTCTTGTCTTCCTCATCCTTCCTCTGTTTACCACCCTCTTCGGCGCTGTTTCTGTCCAATTCCTTGTCCTTGAGATCATGAGGGGGCGAGAAACTTTGTGGCAGCACATCTCTGGAAAACAAAGCTTGAAAGGCCAGCCGACCCTGGCATATATATGTATGTATACAGTTAAAACAGCAGAAAATTTAAAAGACATTCTTATTTACAGACACCTACACCCAATAAAATTAAGCTGTACTCATACCTCCTCGGAGACCTCCTTCCAAGATTCATTAATATAGAAGTTGGTGGTTCTACTGCGACGACTACTAGACTCAGACGCAGCTAGATTACTGGCATTTGTATCTGGCATTTCCAACACATCCTTGTCTTTCTCATGCTTTTCTAATGCATCAGTCTCCACTTCACTGCTGGAAGGTGTGTTGGAACCACAGGACGAACGGTCAACCAGTTTTTTGCTCATTGCCTTGTCTAAATCATTGAGCTCATTCACGCCTGCACCTTTTTCCTCATGACCAGGGGTTGTAAGGACAGTATTTAACTCTGCAACTCCACTTACTTTGGAGTCTGAAGACGACAGAGTTGGTGACTTCGAAGCTAAATTTTGTGCTTGCAAAACTTCTGAAGCGCCTTGTTCCAGTTGTTCATCTTGCGAGGGAAGATTTTGTGTATTTGCAATTTTTTCTTCGCTAGCCGCCAAACCTTCACCAGCAGCATTGTTCCATGGGGTTATTGTTGGGGGTGGAGGAGTACACGTAAAACCAGCGTGAAGAGGAGCACACAAAGGGAGCAATCCGTGGGCTGCCCACCATGCAGTGGCAGCTGTAACTGTGGCAGCAGCAATAGCTTCCATACTTGGAGCAGGGTTCATATGCCTTGCTGGAAAACCTCCAGCAGCAGGAGTATCTCCAGAAGCTTCCACATTTGTGCAAGGCCAATATGAAGCTGCATAGCTTGCTGCAGCATGAGCTGCTGGGTTTTGCAGCAGAGAAGCCATGATTAGACTTGAAAATGCGGAGGAGATGTGAAGGAATGATGGATAGTCGTCTTGATTACTATTGACCGGGTTTAAGATGAAAGGAAAAGTTGGTAAGGATTGATGAATGAATGACTTCGAAGTGTTATCTTGACTTCCAGCAGTTGCAGATACAGTTTGATTTGTGTATGAGTTAGGGTGTCCATGAAATGCACCAATTGTATGAGGTTTAGATTCTCGGCAAGGCAAATCCAGGGAAGGCATTTGACTGCATAATCCCAGGCTCCAATCCAGGATATGCACAGGGGCATGTCTTGGGTAGTTCTGTGCGGCTTGGTGTCCATTATTTTCAGGGTCAATTACTTTACTTGTCTTCTCCCCAGAAACCATTTTGTCCTGTGAAGCGTGAGAGGAACCCAAGGTTGAGGCTATATTGCTGGTATTGTCTTGAACTGCCTGTTTGTCAACAGCTTCTTGCTTTCCTTTGGGTCCAGCATTAACAGAAGATTCATTGTTTTCATCCAGGTCGTCATCCTTGACTGAAGGCACCAACTCTCTAATAGGGCTCGAGCTCCCAGGTGCTGGCGTGGATATCTTGCTTGAAGAGACAGAGGTCGAAGGAGCTTCTCGAAAAACAGTAAGGACCTCTGAGCAATTGGACTCCTCAAGATGTTCTTTTGGTTTTTCAAGCTTCCCGTGTCCACATGTCCTCTGATTTAAAGAGGGGAAAATACAAAATGAAAAATTAGATAGATTAAGACAGGAAATATGCCAAAAAGAGTGCATCAATGAAGAGGAAAACCCCTAAAAGACATGCCTCAGAAAGTGGCTCTTTTTCCAAGTCCAGCATTTGTTTGGCAGGCAATGTAGAAGAAAATGAAGTTATCAGTTTCCCATCCTTCGCTCCCACTTGCAAACTTGAACTAACTGTGCTGGTCTTTCGAGGATAAGGATTGATTGGTTTCCTTTTGGGCCGTGGAGGAGGAATTTTTATATCCACAGCCTGTCCAATGGGGATGCCTTTAACAAGTGCTTCCTTTTCTAACTGGAGGTTATACATTAATGAGTGACCGAAAATTGAATCAAATAACCAAGGCATTGTGGCTAGATTGGAAATGAGCTAACGTGAGTTCGTCTTGAAATTTTTTTTCTGAAATTTATCTGTCGATACTAGATTACAAAAAAAGTCATCATGGCCCATTTATTTCACCACCATATAAATGATTCAGAATGCTATTAGCTGAAAAGTACCTTTGGGAACCTAGATCGCTCCTCAGTAGATTGGAAGCATTCTAATAGATGAAGGCCACCTCAAATACAGTAGGGACATTTTAACGCCCATAAATCACATTCACTGTCTTTTGGTTGGATAGGATGACCATTCGCAATGAACCGGCATCCTTTCAGTTTGGAAACTAGGTTATATGAATATAAAATTTTAAAGCCTAGCCCATGCTTATCCTTCTATAAAGAAGCAGGATTCCAAGAACTCTGTCATTTATGTGCGTGTGTATCAGTATTGTTGTCATAACTTTGGCAATGTGTGGACTAAAGAGAAGAAAAGAAATATGAAATCACCCCCAGAAGAGCTGCCCTCAGTCACCAAAGTGCCCAATCGTTAGGTTTTCCATTAATCTTTATCCACATGAAAATTTATCAAATACATAACATACCTATTTATCATTCTTTTGTGAGAACATATCATATTAATGTTTTTGAGCTAAACAGCTGTCCCATCTCCATGCAATAAGAAGCCATGCCATCTTACAAGAACTACTAACCACTGCTCCATATATAAGGTTACGAATAACCTCCATCTTCTACCCTCTTCAAAGCCACTCATAAAATTCAATCTCACAAACAGAATTGTATTTGCTATGCAATTTATGAACCACCCTAAGAAAGAATATAATATTGACACCTTTCCTATTAAGCTGCAAAGCCCCTCGATTTCAACCTCTAGGAGGTCTCATCTGCCCTAGTAACTATGATTATTTCCTGCTTTGTTGACACTTTTTTATTATAGACTCCACAAAACCTCTCCCTGATTCATGTCCTCAGACAGGAAGAACCTATATCTCATATGTAGGAAACCTGTAAGTTCTTTATCAACCTTCAATTAAAGAATGGAATACTCTCCTAATTTCATCCATGTTTAGCTGGCACAAGCATGGTTCAAAGTCGCGGTCGAGGTCATTATCGCGTCGTGGACAACTCGTTATATCTCGGACGAGATATAACTTTAAGTATGAAATAATATTTAATTTAAAAAATAAAAATCAGAAAAAAAAATCAGAAAAAAATCAAATTATCACATTAAAATGATTAGACAAATAAAATAAATAGTTTGAATTGCATTTTATGATTTCAAACAAAAGAAAGAATGCAGAAATGCTATTATACTATTAAAATAAATATATTATTATATTTTATATGATTTATAATTTATTAAAAAAATTAAAAAATTATAATATATAATCATTGATAAAATTTGTTTTTATATTTATAATAATTTTTATTAAATTAATATCATATTTTTTTAAAAAAAATATAGAAAAAAATATAATGGTATAATTTATTTATTTATTCATTTACAAACCCAGTAGGTTTAGAAAAACACACACACTAACGCAGGATAATTCAATACAGGTTTATTTTTACAAACAAGTAAATTTATTATTATGTAGCAAAACTTTTTTTTTTTAAATAAACTTATAAAAAAACTAATAAACGTAATTAGGGAAACTAATGCCTGGCGTCGGCAAAGCATAGCCATAGCGAGCGCGAGAGAGAAGAAGAAAAAGAGGCAGCGACGCAGGGGAGAAGAGGTAGACGCACGACGCAGGGGAGAAGAGGTAGACGCACAACGCAAGGAAGATCGGCAGCGACGCACGACGCAGGGGAGATCAACAGCAACGCACGACGCAGAGGAGATCGGCTGCGACGCACGACGTAGGGGCGATCGGTGCACGACGCCGTGGCAATCGAAAGCGACGCCACAGCGATCGGTCACATCCCAACAATCTCAGATGAGATCTTGTACGGGAGGAGATGTGTCATCAATATCTCGGCCGATTCGGTGTGTCTCAGCCGAGATCTCATCCGAGACCAACGGGATACAATAATAGTGCGAGAAGTCCGTACCGGGCCTGAATCTCGTATCGGGAAGCTCCGATCCCGTGAAGACTCGTCCGAGATATCTCTGAATCGTCCGAGACTTTGAACCGTGTGCGCAAGAGTTTTTCTATTATAGCTTTCTTTAATAAATGAAAGTATCTACTAACTTAGGTTTTAGGGATCAGTGATCAGGTGTGCTAATCTCCTTTCTATCTCTCTCTTGTTTGCAGTTTGCACACATATTTAGATGAGAATCAAACAATGGCTGGGGTCACCTCTTAAATAAATGCTTAAATTTTTGGAGTATCTAAGGACTTCAAATAGAACATGAAAAGCATTAGTGTACAGAAATAGCCACATTTGTATTCAATTTTTTATCATTGCAAAAAGGAGGACATTTGTATTCACTAAAAAATCAGCTAAGAATAGCTGTCCCAAAATTAAAAGCATATTTCAATTGGGGAACAAGCAATCACAATGTTTAGAAATGTGTCTAAACAGCTATACAATTGTCCACATAATCCAAGGAGGATTTCTAGTGTTAGACAAAGACAAACCTCTAACACGTATTCTTTCCTGTTACGAACATAAAAACATATGTTAGGCTTCCAAAATGGTTACAGACTTACAGAAACGAATTTTATTCATCTAATTTTTACTTTTTAGATAATAATACGCACTGAGATTGATATATATTGTGCCTTAATATATACTTAAGCTACTAATCATGAGTGAAACATATTCCCAGCAACCTGAAAATACCAAGTTCATTGTGACAATCTTATGAAGCCATACACATGACATATTATGAAGCTTCCAAATATGCAAAGAAATCAAATTGAACATGAATGGTTGTGGAATATCAACAGCATCTCTGAACAACAAACGGGGGAGATCATAGCATTATTAGTTTTTTTACTTTGAGTAAATCATTTAAGAAATTAAAGTGAGAAGGTACCAATTGACCTTTGAGAAGAACTTCTGTGCATGACTTCTGATCTGGACTGCAGATTTTGTTCCTATATGTACTGCATTTCACCCAAGGGGAGGGGCAGAAACAATAGATGGAAAAGAAGAGGTTCAAGATAAAGAAAACACTTGAATATAGAATTTCCACTTAGAGTCTCAAAACTGGATATACATATATATATATATATATATAATATAATGAGATTATGATAAAACGAGACCATGTGATAACTTTTAATTCAACAGAACAGATTAGATTTTCATTAAAGTGTAGTGAAACTAGCTTTAATCTGAACCATTAAATGAAGATCATCATGACCATATATATATATATATATATAAATTGATACAACTCATAAACATTTGGAAATAGGTCGCCTCCTTGCAGTAGCAATTCTTCTCATTGCTCAAAACCCATTACGAACATAAAGCTTTAAAATAAAATAAATCAACCAACAAGGACAAGAACAGGAGATTTTAACCTTCTATTCGTTGCCAAGCTCGACCATGGAGTTTCAATGCTTCTAAAAACCTATTATGTTCATCCTCCGTCCATCGCTCACGTTGTTTGGTAATGGTATATGGCTTCCTTGCCTGTCACAAATTATCAGCCGCCACCAAAAAAATAAAAATAAAAATCCTATTGACTTCAAAACAGCATTGAA
This sequence comes from Taxillus chinensis, assembly GCA_023512835.1. Taxonomy (NCBI): domain Eukaryota; kingdom Viridiplantae; phylum Streptophyta; class Magnoliopsida; order Santalales; family Loranthaceae; genus Taxillus; species Taxillus chinensis. The sequence goes on along the minus strand of CM042091.1, from coordinate 5,032,562 downwards.
CAACAGAAAAATAAAACAAAATATGCATATTTGAAATTCACCTTAATAACCATATCCTCTGTGGACGAAAAAGTGTCCATTATCGGACCTAAGCAGCTTACGCTGCTGCTTTAAAGCCTCTCCAACTAGCGAAAGGTACGAGGATCTGCTATCATATTCATCTCTCTCGAGATTGATTAAGATTGGAAATTAACTAATGAGCTAATTCTACTGCAAAAAAATTTTTTATATTTTTTTTATATTTGAATGCAATCGATAAAGATCTGTTCCACACCCAAAAGAGAAGGGGGGAAAAAAATCAAATTACAGATCCGTAACCAAAAATTTGAAATAGAAAATAGGAATAAAAGTGACTGCACCGCCAAAAGAAGTGTATAAATTTCCCACTAAACGGAAAATTCCTTATTCATCAGAGAATCACCAAACCCGACCGACGCCGACGACATCAAAACAACCTTTGAAAAACGCGCAAAGGAACACGAATCAGTAGTCAACAAAACCAACCCACCTCTCAATATTGCAGTTCATATCATAAGAACAGAAATAAAGAAGAAAAAAACAGTAGATAGAAACCTCAGACACACATACACACACACACCTACACCTTGGTGGGAAGCCATGATTGGGATCAACCTAGCGTGCGCTTTAGCGTCTAAAATTTCAAAACTTGCTACGATCGCGTGTGGGGAGCAATTAAAAGAACAGAGCAGAGCAGAGCAGGTCGAAGAGGGCACTGCGATTCATAGTCACCAACCATTAGCGAAGTCGAGGTAGTGTGGGGGGCGACATAGACAGTCCAAAAACAAAAAAAAAACAGCAAATATGAGAGGGAAGAGAGGAGAGGAGAGAGAAAGGGGGGAAGGGAGAGGAACAATCTGAGCCACTTATTTTTGTGTGGATTTGGTTGTTTTATTTTACTTTTGTTTTGTTTTGGTTTTAGTGAAGCAGGAAATATATGTATTTTTGTGGCTACAATGGTCGAGTTGAGAAGTGGAATGGAAAAGACGACAAGTGGCACCATTGCACTGGGCGAATGATTCACGAAACCAAGCCCACCTTGCACTTTTTTCCTTTTTTTTTTTTTTTAATTTGATCTTATGAGGAAGGAGGGAGGAATCTCGATTCTCGATTCTCCATCACAAATTTGGATGTGGAGGAGGTTACTCCTAGGCTCCTCAACTTTTAAATCATAATAATAATAAATTAAAAGGTATTAGTATGTGTTTGATCTAAACCATTCAATTTGTGTGTGAGGGAAAAAAAATCCTCCCTATCACCGTTTCAATTCTCCTACCATATAAATTAATTTAATTTCTGCACTTTTATTTAAATATTTAGAATCCGATACATTTGAATGAAAGTATAATTATAATTGATTAAAGAATTGTCATATCATAATTTACACTTACTTATTATATTTATTTTCTTTTTATGAGTATATATATATATATATATAGTGATACTGACCATGCAATCATAATTAAATGATTCAAATCATAATTTTATTTAACTATTTATTTATTACAGTACTTTGTTATAGTTAAATGAAATAGTAATTTAGACAGTTTAACTAGAATGAATGCAAGTATAATATAAACGATTGAATTTGAGATAAAACTTTCATTTAATTATTATCCGTATTCCCTAGAGTTAAGTGAAAATATAATTACTTCTGTTTGGTCATGATTATACTTGCGCTTATTACACTTTTTTCTTTTTTATTGGTTTATACATATATGTAGTGATGCTAAGGAAAAAGGAGATATAATGTGTGCCGATGATCATGACCATTCAATCATAATTTATGACTTAAATTAATTTTTTATTTAAATATTCATTTATTACATTGTTAAATAAAATAGTAATATAAATATTCGAAAAAAGAGGAGCATTCTCCCCTGCAGCCTCCCCAATAAGTTACTTAAAAATCCTACTACAGTTTTAAATGGTATTTACACAACTATAAGTTATTATCCATCTATCTTGCATCCGTATATACTTTAAGCCAGCCACCCTACAAGCATTGATCCACACAAATCAGGCCCCTCTCAGGTAAAACCAATCAACAATGCTGTTAACTTGAAGAAATTCTCAACAAAACTCTTATATATATGAACCAACCAAACCTACCACCAAGAAAATCCACTATGTCCATGCTTAGTGCCCTCTTTTATTACTTTTTTGGTATTTGTTTCACACTGATAAAAGCGCCAGTATAGGTTTTCACGGGCGTTGTTGCAAGGCGCTGGCTATTGGACGCCGCGAAAGAGCTTTTCGTAAAATGCGGGTAAAAATGTTTCTTGTCACGGCGTTTTTCAAAAACGCCGGCAAAAATGAACTGCGCGCCATGGCAATTATCAGCCATCGAACTCTTCAAGTGAAGATCGTAGTGTGCACAGCCAGCTACCGAACAAACTGTCCACGTTTAGTTTAGTGCAAGTTTTTTCTGCTCCCATTAGAAACTTGTGAACAAGTATCACATTAATAATACATCATCACATATACATATATATAACATATTCCTTTCATGCTAACGGGTCAATAAACCAAAAAAAAAAAAGCACTAAATTTACAACACCATATATTCAGTTTTTTATTCTTCACAGACATACGTACTAATATTTACATCTGCAGCAGGAAAGCCATAAGCCTGAGGGCTTCATAGGTTCCACATGGTGTATATATCCACGGTTTGGAAAGTTAATAGAAATGATGTTATACCTATGCATGACAGCAAGTCCATAGCTAGGGAGAGAATAACACATTCCTATCTTCTTTCGGTATCATTTTTGAAAACAGTAGAATTAAACAGTCCAGTGAGAGAATAAATTGCACCCCTTTGGTAATAGGCTCCAACATATGTTCATGTTAGTCCAACTTAACATAAACCTCACACGGAACTCAGATTGGTTGGTTATAAATACTATGCAGAGACAAATGAGTGCTTGATTATTTTAGAATTGAGTAACAATAAAAAATTTACCTCCTCAAAGCATCTTTTCTTTTTAAATGGTACTTCATCTATTGCGTACATTTTGTATGAGATGAGTAGACAAGCCTGTTAATTATTACAAATTAAAAATATAAGAGTAATTTGTATGCAACACGGCATAAGTGGACAACTAATTAATATCGATAGGTTGTTAAAAAAAATGAATTGAATAAAAGGAGGCACCAGTTAGAAAGATTAAAATAGTTCTCATATGTGAACAGTTACACACACACATATATATATATCATTGTCATGTGATGGAAATATGGATTTATTAAAATGTGAGATAAGTCATGTGGCTATCATTGGGATTTTGCGAAGACGTTGAAAATATGAGGCTAATATGAAATACAGGGACACTTATCTCTTATTAAATATGGGCTATTATTAAGAGTGCATACATTAGTTGGATGTGTGCTCTATATATCTGTACGTTTGTGTTTAATGAAAAGTAATTGTGTGGCAATTTCAGTTCCTCTCTCCTATCCTCCTCTCGTTAATATTCATTACAAATACAATCAAAATTTCCAACAAAGCTCTCATTACAATCCTCAACGCCTATTGTGACAATGGCTACTGAACCAATATTGCCATAAACCAATTTCCCCTATGCTCTTAAGATGACTCCAGTCCCACTGGCATCACTTCACACCAACAAATTTATGTGATTAGAAATACATTATCGACATCACTACAGAGGTGATTTATGTGGACACTTATTACTGATACTGAAAAGAAGATTTATGCATGGTAGTATCAGTATAATTCCCTATCATCTTAAATTCCTGTTATGTAGGTTCGCTCCCCATTAACGTATCCTACATCAATCAAATGGTTACAGGTATTTTTAACAAGGCCTACAGTCAGAAATTCTTTCCTAATTTCCACTCTCAGACTCAGAGATGTGGTCAGTCTCAATCATAATAAGTGATGCAACCCACCAAAACTTCGAGCTTAATGAAGGGGAGGCTACATTGAAGTCAAGCTTTGAGCTCTCCTTTGAAGTTGCTCCAATCTGAAAATCATTGTAGAATACGAAGTGACCGGCATACAAAGCAAGATCTAGAGCACGGAAGGACAAACACTGTGCTAGTAAATTTGGGCAGCAGTACCAGTAACTGGAGCTCAGGACCGAATTGGCAGCTCCAACTCCTTCTGTCAGCAACAACATTGAGCATGGTGTGGAGACCATAGGATAGATATACGTATGCGTGCCCTCGTCCAAACTGTGACTCAACCCAACCCAATTTGACGACAAAGACTGCAAATACGTATTGTGAACGACACCATTTTGTTTGGTTGATAAACTATGTTGTGTTGTGATTTACTTCGGTTATTCCAAATTAATAGCAGTTTAACGGATGCTCAGCTATATCGCAGTCGGTTGTATTTCTCATACTGTGTTGCCTATTTAAATGTATATTCAGGCCAGTTATAATGTTTATGAAAACATTAGCTAAGCTTTCCAATCTGCTTAATAATAATTTATGGTCTTTGAATTTGGGCTATCTTCATAAAGTCTGGTAGTCGCATAAACTATATATAAGAGCCCCAGAGAGCCGCAAGAACTTGCAGAAATATATATATAGATAGATAATGAATATCTTCAAGACAGCACACAACACACTCGTGGGATTACTCTGGTTAGCATGAAAAACTGCATTTTTCCGTCCCCATGCCGCTACATACATTGGAAGTTTCGACAGCGCCTCCGGTTAGTCGATTCCTCGCTTAGCTGCTGCCTCCAATTATGTCCTCGTACGCGTCTTTTATCTTTTTAAACAGAACGTCCCTGACAATATCATCGTGCACGAAAAGAAGTTCCAATGTTAAGAATGCGTTCTTCGCCTTTTTGGGCTAGATAAAAGTAACCACAGTAAAAATATATCGCAAAGACAGAATGCAGATTGTCTATGCTTAATTACCTGTCTGGCTTAAAAACCAGGTTCCGATACACAAACCACTGCAAGGAACAGAAAGAGTGCATGTAAAACATTCATGCAAAAACCCAGTTCATAAATGCACGATTTGATGGGAAAATTATTTTTATTTTAGTGCCTAAAAAGTCTATTTACACCTTCAACAAGCTTTCCTATCCTGTATATCAAGTGTGTGTGTGTATATATGGGATTAGGGGCATCTCCTTCCTGGAACGAAGGGACGAATAGAATGACATTTACTCTCATTCTGTCAAAGCCAAAAACATTATGTTTCTTCTTCACTACAAAATGCCCAATGCCTAGTGAAACTAATACAACATACACAAACACGAAAGATCTATATGTATGGTGGCTCTCCAATTCCTAGGGGAACATATACTATAATCGCATAATGATAACGATGCTTCATTCCATTCTCATTGCAGGTTACTACAGTTCAATGCGTGATTTTTTTTAATTAATAACAAAATAGATCCAACACAAACACACACATAGTAATAAGGAAAACTCAGGAAATTAACAAGATACTTGCCTGCTATCATTTTATATCTATACCGTGTGGAAATTGTAATAAATAGATTCTAACTTACACCGGTGTACCCAATCCCTACAAGCTCCATAACGCCCGGTACCAAAGGAAGCCTATCAATTGCCTGTATGAAAACGCATTAGCAACTAATCCAGAGACATTATTTTTGGTTAAAAGAGAGGGTTGGGTGGCATATATAAATATTTGGCAACATATATTCAGTTTATTACTTTTGAAGCTATTATTATTCAAGATCAAATTTTATAATAAAAATGATGCTTTAGTCTTAAAATTAAGTTTTAGAAAATTAAGTTTATTTAAGCATATGGTTAAAATCACGATTTATTTGATTTTGAAGTCATAAAAACTCTCTGATATGACAAAATGCAACATATATTTGTAAAATAAAGTTTTGCAGCTAAAAATCGAACTTTTTGTTTAGGCCAAAATCAAGCTTTATCCCAGAAAATCATCGTTTGGGAAACCAAAAAACCACATAATTGATCACTTTGCTCAAATGCGATCCATACTTTATATAAATATATATATATATATATATTATATATATATATATTTATGGAGAAGCATGTTAATATGATGTACAGCATTTATAATGCCCTTCAATTTCATAGAGACATGCTCATATGCTTGCATCGATAATTCGATATATAATTAATTACATTAAACTCACCGAGATCATTCCAGCGGATGCTGAAAATGCAATGATGCCGGCCGCTACCAGCGACACAACTGCGTACTTGTCTTCAATTTTACCCCACTGTCCACTCAACAAACAAAAACAAGCGATTTATCATATTTAATTATGATGATAATTAAAGAAAAACAGTTAATATTGCATATACTCATAGTTTATATATATATATATATATATATATATATATATATATTGTATGTATATCAGTTGGTTAATGATATGAAGCATTGAAGCCCTTCATTTATGAAACATTGACAATTTATTTAAATTTCAAAGGGCAAGGGTAGATTTATCCATTCTATAAAATTAAAACATATAATAAGGTCATGGCATTGCCAAAACTTTGAGGCCATCTTTTCCCATTAAAAAGCTTAAAGCATCTAACATTAAAAACAACGTGGCATGTGTTAATTACATATTTTACGAGAATGATGCTATAATTTGTATTTGCATATATATCTTGTCAGAGCCTCTATAATCCTTAAAATTTAGTCTAAAGTTATTTAAACTAACTATATATTACCCACTCTAATTATTAGAGAGCATGCATATTCAATCCTATTCCTATATTACTCTCTCCCCTATAGCCAATTATATGCTCGAATTGTTCTAATCATCACCATAAAACTCCGAGAGTGAGTATTGTTGGAATTGATTGATGCAAGTGCATATAATTGGCTCCAAAGCCAGATGCTCTTACAGCATTTTGAGCCGTCTTTACGATGTCTGGCAGTTCCGTTGCTGTTGCAACATCTGCCGGCACCGGTGCTTCTCCGGTCGCGGTGGCCAGAGCGCGAACATCGCGAGCATTAATGGTCTTACGATCTGGAAGCACTGATTTAGATGCAAAATCGATCAATAATGTGCTGCTGTTATGTGTGTGCGTGTGTGTGTGTATATATACATATTCTTACTGCTACACACACACGTACGACCATGAGCGGCGGTGGCGCTCCTCGGGCGGCTCTGGCTCTGGCTCTGGCTCTGGCTCGGAGGGAGGTTGGGGACAGTGACAGCACATGAAACGGGTGAGGCCACAGATGATTGGGCGGGTTGGAGTTGGAGAGGAGGCTTGGGGGTGTGGATGAGGAAGGCGGAGGAGGAGGAGGAGGAGAGTGCGGTGGAGGTGGTCGAGGCCGCCATTGCTTGACGTACGCGCGCGTCTATGTTTTCTTGGCTTTGCTGGTTAGTTGGTCGGATTCTGTGGCCGTCGCTATATACGACCGTGTTATCCACTTATCCACAGACTGAGAGAGAGTGAGAGATCCATATAAATTAATGGGAGCGGTTCCGCGCGCAGACCGTATATATATACAATAGATAGATAAATACTGGAGTTTTTTTTTAATGGAGATTATATATATATATATATATATATATAATATATATATATATATATATATATTATTCTTTAAAAGTTTGAAACAAGAGAGCATTCAAATTAGTTTTTCTATATACATATTTTTTCTATAATTTAGAAAAAGAATATAAAATTTTGATAAAAATAGTATTTTCTTATATTTAAGTATTACTATTATTTTTCAAAGATTTTTCCTATCATTTTTTATATTATTTTTTACACATTGATTTTTGAATAAGTAGGAGAGAGAGCAAAAAATATAATTATATTATTTTAATATAATAAAGAAATTATAGGAAATGAGATATAGAAAGTTTTTTCAGCAAATGAGTAAATTTTAAGATAAAATTTTAAGAAGTGTCATTTTTAGTTAAAATTTAGGAAAAAAATATAGAAGATTCAATGTGTATGCTCTAATGCAACTTCATAAGCATTATAGTTATGCTAATTTAGAAATAATAATAATAATTGTATTACTTCAATAATAACAAATAATAAATTAAATTTGAATTATTTTAGGAGCAACTAAAAATATATTAAATTTGTTTTACTTCAAAAGTAATAAATAATTAATAAATGCAAATTCTTAATTGTAGATTTTTGAATTAAGATCAAAATGATTAAATTGGGGTTGAATAATTAATATATGTGGGAATTATCTAAGTTAGAATCGTGCCAAAGTAAACACAGTGAAAGAACACATTTCAAGGAAAAGAAAGAAATAAAAATATATCTTTGAAGTGGTTTGTGTTACTCACCGACAAAGATTCATGGGGAGACTGGATGAAACGATCATCATTCCATTGTTGAAAACTTGAATCTCAAATCATTTTATGATTCAAAACTTGAATATCAAATCATCATTCCATTTTCTAAAGGCACGTGTTATTTCTTAATCAAAATATAGATATACATATGATGTTAAATGTAACATTTTCATCTTTCTTATTAGGTTTTGATAGGCTTCAAAACTCTAGTTGTGTCAAAATAAATCTTAAGTCTCCGGAGATTTTAGAAGTCCATAGTTCAAGGTTAACATGTTGATCATCTACATATGCACAAGACATGTACACACAACTAATGAGTTGGACAGAAAAACCTATCAATTTCACATAAATCTAATTATATACTTGCCTAATCAGTGTTAGAACCAACATTTAATATTTAATATGTTTATATATTATTTACCATTTAAAGAATAAATTAACAAAAGATATATATATATATATATATATATATATATACATGTGTGTACACACAAATATATTCATATCAATAATTTTGAGTCTCTTAACTACATTATGTGTGCACCCCCAAAATTAAATATTAGTTTGACACTAGAGCAAACTAGTCACAACCAAGATATTGTAAATACCTATGGATTGCTTCGTAGGAGCAAAGGGTTTAGGGTTTAAGAGTTTGGATACTATTTTGGACACCATCTATGGTTGGGTAATAAGTGTTGTTCATGGAGCAAACTAATTACAACCTAAGATCGTGCTAGCTTGAATCCTAAATGTTGAGGATGCGCCTCGATTTCTCTATTCCAACACTAATTGGAGGCGAAGATGAATGCAAGAGGATTGTCCTGTTTGGTTGGTTGATAAAGGAAAGAGTGGCAATATATAGATCTAGAACAGGAAAAATACTAAGAACATGTTTGGTTGTCCTATTTTCTGTTTTAAAATATGCTAGCTGTTTTTAGGTATAAAAACTGAAAACTATAAACAATAAATTATTTTTTTATTTTAGGAGACCTTTAAAACAAAAATAATATTTATTATTTATTATTTTTAATTTTTTTTACCCAAAAACAACTATCATAATTTGAAAATGAAAAATAAAAAATATAGTAACCAAACATACCCTAAGGCTTCAATAGTTTGACACCAACCTTGATCCTCTAGATCTAGAAGAAATAGTGAGTTTCACAAGTTGGAGACAGTTTTTTTTGAAGTTATTAACTGAGATTGTGAACTTATTAAAATAATCAATATCAAACATTTGGTGGTTTTGGGATGAAATGCTAGGTTTAGAATTTTGTGGGATGTTGTCATGGTGAATTTTATTTTATTTTGAGACAAAGAAGCATTTGGCCTCAAATTTGGTCTCAAATTTTTTAAAGTGTTTTCATCGATAGAAACAGGAAACAGGAGCAGATTTATGATTTCATTCGGGGGAGGGGGCCAAAACAAAAGGCAGAAGTCTTGAATTCAAACCTGAAGGCAAAAGGCTGATGCGATCTGTTTGTTGTACTCCATCTTCGCGTCAGCACCTAGCAGGAGGGGCCTGATGATGATAAATAAAATTTAATTGAAAAAAACAGAAGATTTTTTAAATAAAGCTACTTTTATTGCTTTTATAATCTGATAAATCATAAATGTCAATACCTTTCTCTATTTCACCTATCCGATATGATCATGAGTGATGGGTCATGTTTGTACTTAAATTTTGTATTTTAAAATTTATTATTTTAAATGTCTTCATACAGCAATTAAATTAAGGAAAGGAGGGCGGGGAGCCGGCGTACGTGGCGCGCTGTTTTTGCTACCGAGTGCTGTATGGGGAGGTTGCGGGAGTCTGAGGTTGTTTTTGGTTGATTAGTGTGTAAGAGTAGTTGGCTTTAAATTTAAAATACCAGTAAATTTAGTGACGTGTCGTAGAAATGGCAGCAAATATGATTTATTCAAAACGCCATGCTAGTTCGGTGTGAATAGCTTCGGTGGTTTTTTACTAAAAACGCCGGCTTAATTCATATTTTACGTAACTTATAAATTATAAGTTGGATTTTTATTGTATTATTTTATTGGCAGATTTCTATTGTTTCGAACAAACAACTAAACATGGAGAGGTATTATTTTAACTAATTATATTATATATTTATGTGTTTAATTATGCAAGGTTGAGAAATGATAGAATAGAAATGTTTTAAAAAACCATGATATTATGATTTACAATATTTGTTAAAATTTAAAATTAACAGTTTAATTAATCAAATAATATATAAAATAAATATATTTTAGTTTAAATTAGGATAAACAAATTCGAGCACAATTAATGTCTAATTTTTTATTCATAAATTGTAATTTCAAGTAAGTTTTAGAAGTACACTTCCTAATTGAATTAATGTGTCATTAATTAGTAATTACACGCATACAAAATCAAAAATCTTTTGAAAACAGGGACTCATATATAAAAAGTCTTCTTGTTTAATTCGCCTTTGTTCTAGGCTGGTTTCTTTGTTCGTGGATAAAATTATTCGTCTATAAGAGTTAAAGAATTAAACACATGTATCGTTAGTCAGAGGATCGTAGGATTAATATAGGTCCAATAATCTCGCCCGCCGTCTTGTTTTTCTGTTAGTCAAATTGTCATGGGTTCCTCTCGTGTCAGTGGATTATGGATATATATTATAAGATTTACCCATAGACAACTGATTAAGTCATACCTTTTAGATTTTACACGGTCATCGTTTTTTTCTAATTTTTTTTAATCAAATCTCGAATTCCTCGATTCGTAACCCAACGACAGTAATAAGGAAAACTAATAACTAAATTCATGCAGCTACAACTAATTAACATGGATACAATTATTTCATTTATTAACTAGTTTGGGTATCAAAATTTTGAATTCATTTGATTGTCGTAAAAATATGATTATTAAGTTTATCTTTCATTTCATAATTAAAACTCACACCATAAACTTACTTTCATATTGTACACACGTGCATATATAAAACCAAAATACCGAAGTTAGCGTGAGAGCATCTCTAACATCACCTTCCATGTCAAATATTTTTACATGTGAAAATTTATTTTATAATTTATTTTATTTTTATTTTTATTAAAATAATATATATTTTATTTAAATTTTTTTACTCACTTTATTAACTCATATGAGAAAATAATAAATGTGAAAAGGAGAAAAAAATAATATTATATATATATATAATATATAGAATGACTATAAGATTCTTTAAATTTAAAAAGAGAGATGAAGAATCTCTCTTAGAAGATTAATATTTTAAAAATTTATTTTCTATTAGTAGATTATAGACTAAGAGCATCTCTAAACTCTAATATTACTTTTCAAATTATTTTACATGAAAAGCTATTTTTCAACTTATATTTTAACAGTAATATTTTTAATTATCTTTATTTTTATTTAAAAATAATTTTTTTTAATATGAAAAAATTCTATAAAAAATTTATGGAACACTTGATTGATTCACATATGGAACATGGAGGACGCAATGGTAATGGAGTCAGGAGACATGGGAAGGAGGATGCTAGCAAGTAGTGACAACATATATTGTGACATAAAAAGAAAAGAGAAAAAATTAAAAATATAATATAATGTTGGGATGTTTGTCCCACATCGCTAAAGGACAAGAAAGTTAAGACATATATAAGAATAAAGAAGGCTTTAAATGTCACGACGCGTTTTAAAGCCGTGCGGGCCGATGTGACGAACCCAAAGCGAACAGTATCGTGACACTTAATCAGGCCTTTACATATGCTCGATTCTAACAAACTGGTATCAAAGCCTGATTGTCCTATATTATTATCCTCATTAATTGTTCCGTGATATCGAAAGTCTTCTCGACGTGGTGTGATCGAGCGGCATGTCCCGTTAGTGCAACGGTATCCGGGTTATGATGTCACTTTAATATCATACCAGTTTGATCTCTCTACAAGGCGTGGATTGAGGGGGAGTTACAAGAAATCCCAGTTTTGTAGGTGTGTCTCCAACTTATGGTAGTATGGTATACGGTCAATGTGTGACAAATGGGGAGATTATTAGGATGTCTGTCCCACATCGCTCAAGGACAAGAAAGTTAAGGCATATATAAGAATAAAGAAGGCTTCAAATGTCACGATGCGTTTTAAAGCCGTGCGGGCCGATATGACGAGCCCAAAACAGACAGTATCGTGACACTTAATCAGACCTTTACCTATGCCTGATTTTAACATATAATGTTGGGAAATTGTGTCCCACATCAAAAGGAAAATGAGAAGTTAATGAGCTTATATGGTGAAGCATGCCCAAAATGTCACAATGCATTTTAAAGTCATACAGGTCAATATGTTGTTCCCATCAGGTGTTCCATACAAAATCATTATCTTTAGATGATTTAATAGGTTTGCTCTCAATCAGAATGTACATTGAGGGAGAGATTGTTGGAAATTGTGTCTTACATCGGAAGAAAAATGAGAAGTCAAGGAACTTATATGGTAAAGCAGGTCCAAAATGTCACAACGTGTTGTGACTCGATGTGTAGAACCCAAAGCGAATAATATTGTGACATGCAGGTAGGCTTGCGCCTTAACTAGATCCTAACATACAATATTATATAAATAGTCAATAATAACTTTTTTTTTATTTATGAAAGTTGCTATAATAATTTTAACATATAGACCGTGGAATGAAAAACCTATTAAAACAATTTTTTGATATTTAATTTTTTATTTGTAAATAAAAGAATATAAGTATAAATGAAAAGGTGAAAAAAGAGTGGTTGCCTTTTTAAAGATGATAATGGCATGTTTGTTTCACCTGTTTTCTGTTTTCGTTTTCAAAATGTGATAGCTGTTTTCGAATATAAAAAACATAAAACTGAAAATAATAAAATGTTGTTTTATTTTTTAGGACATAAAAAATAAAAATAAGTTTTTGTTGTTTTTAATTTTTAATTTTTTGTACCCGAAAACAGTTATTACATTTTAAAAACGAAAACAGAAAACAACACAACCAAACATGCCCTAACACATCGAGTCGGGCTTGAATATTAGCCGCCTCTAAACTCGGTTTGGTAGTTCAAAATGAATCCGATCAATCGATGTTTTTTATTTTATGTTTTTTAAAAAATTGAAATCAAAACGGATCGGACACAAATTGGACCCGATTGGGACGAAATGAAATCGGATTGGAAGGCCGATCACTTTTGCCACCCCTACGCCTTCCGGGCCTTGCCCGCGAGACAGACCACATTCATGTGATGTGACTCAGGTTAACTAGCTACGCACGCACACCTCGCCTTGACTTGAAAGCATATATACACACAACTACTTGACCAAGAAACAATGTATTATTTTTTAAAATAAATAAATTAATGCAACTAGCCAACTGATAAATGTAAAACGGATCGAGTTTTAAGGTTAAGGGCAGTGCGGACCGAGTTATATTTACTGATGAATGAAGGAACTATAGCTAGGAAGGAGGATCATATTCCCCCAACAGATGGAGACGTACGCCAACACCATAATGATGAGGCTCAAATTGGGATGCTCATTTCTGTCGGTGTGTGCAGTAGTGGTGGTGCTTTGTAGCCCTCCCGAAGGCCCCATAAAGTGCTCCAACAACGACAACACCGATTGCACCATCACTAATTCTTACGGCGCCTTCCCGGACAGAAGCGTATGCCGCGTCGCCAATCTAGTCTACCCGACGACCGAGGCGGAGGTGGTGTCGGCGGTGGCGAAGGCAACCATGGACGGCACAAAAGTGAAGGTAGCCACCCGTTTCTCGCACAGCATCCCAAAGTTGTCGTGTCCGGACGGCGCAGGCGGTGTGCTCATCAGCACCAAGTACCTCAACCGCACCGTGGCTATCGACCCCAAGGCCATGACGGTGACGGTGGAGAGTGGGGTCACGCTGAGGCAGCTCATCCAGGAGGCGGCGGAGGCTGGGATGGCGCTGCCCTACACGCCCTACTGGTGGGGGTTGACCGTGGGAGGGATGCTAGGGACGGGGGCCCACGGGAGCTCGTTGTTTGGGAAGGGCAGCGCTGTCCATGACTACGTACAACAACTTAGGATCGTGACTCCTGGGCTCCCTAAAGAGGGTCACGCTAGGGTCCGCATCCTCGATTCCTCCTCAAACCCTCTACACCTCAACGCCGCCAAGGTCTCCCTTGGTGTTCTTGGTGTCATCACACAGGTTCGGGCTAACCTTTTTAAGATTTCTAAAAACACCAGATCGTTTTGAAAAATAACTAATTAAACAGAACTAACCAAAAAAAAAAATACAGCAAACAAGTACATGTTAATGCATCTAATTTTTAAACTATTATATATATATATATATATATATAGGATTAGGTGAAACGTCACATGCATGATTTAGTTTTTTTTACTTTTTTATATTAATTTGTAAATATTTAAAATTTTCACTGAGATTTATTATTATTTTAATTACTTCAGTACTGTTATATTTGTACCATGTTTTTAATGAGTTTTTTTTAAATACTCTTTATTTTTATTGAGTTTTGTAATTCCGCACGCTCCGGTAATTTGTTTTTCTTTTTTAAATTCTCTCTTAATTTTTTGTGTTGCCTTTCGACATGCATTGGTTTTTTAATTAGTTAATAACTTTTATTAGTAAATCAGTGTTGTTTATTGAAGATGTTTTGTGTAATGAAAAATTAATTTAAAATTTTTGTAGTTCTTTAGTGATATATGTTAATTTCTATATAAATAATTCTATATATTATTTTTATTTTTCAATTAAATAATTTTTATGTAACTCTGTCTATATAATTTTATGTTTTAAATTAGTCCATAATTTATTTTTTATATTATTTTATAAAGTATAAAGTTATATTCAAGTTCTTTAGTTTACTTAGTACTTTCTTAAAATATTGATATGAACTATTTAGGTTATTTTAGCGGTATATTTTTATTATTTTTAATTAATTATTTTTTAAAAAATTGATTACTATATTAAATTCATTTTATTAAGTATTAACATAACTAATTAGAGAATTTAAACTCGTATAAATATAAATTAATACATGAAAATGTTAAATAAAAATGCAGCAAGATCACACTTGGAGCTTGATCAAATATGCACATATATAATATATATCACAATTTGATTTACTTAGCAGCTACGTACTGATCATCGACCGACATTTCATTTATGTTATTAGCAATTAATAATTGTGAATGTCGGTGGGTCTCCAGGTGCGTTTACAGTTGCAACCGATGTTCAAGCGATCCATTACCTACCAGACAAAGGATGACTCGGGGTTGGGGGACGAGGCAACCAGGTTTGGGCAACGACACGAGTTTGCAGACATAACCTGGTATCCAAGCCAGCGCAAGGCCGTCTATCGGGTGGACGATCGCGTCTCCTCCGACGTCCCCGGCAATGCCACGTATGACTCCATTGCCTTCCGCTCCACGCCTTCCGTCGCATTAGCTGCTATACGTACATTGGGTACGTACGTACGTGTGTTATTAATTAATTAATTAGTTAATTAATAATGATGCAGTTAATTTAATTTCTTCAAAGGCCGTCCGCATCCCACGTAGAACCCTACGCGGAGTCGTCGCCTTCACTCGCAATCGTGTTAGGTGCTGTACCATCGTGGGATGTCGGCCTAGAAACCGCGTCATTGTACAAGCGAATGAATGCATGAGATATAATAAAAGTCTATACACATGATGAGAAATACTTTTTTCACTTAAGTTTCACGTCATGTTTTATTTTTTATTATCCACGTGTAATATTATTGTTAGAAGATAAATACATTATAAATTTTTTAACAATCAGTCAATCACATACATGCAACACATCAGTAACATCATTCATGCATGTACAAACCAAATTTTGCATAAAGGCTTAGGCATCATTTAACTTATTGATGATTAGATCAGGTCTTTCACCAATAATTTGATCAAAATAAACAAAATATAATTATACACAAGAAACTTGCCGAAAAGAGCTAGCATATAATCGATTTTGGGTGATTAATTAATTATGTCTACATCTGCAGAAGAGACTCATGAGGCCACCAGAGATGCTGAAGGAAAGTGCATCGATGCTAATTCGGTTACGCGAACCCTTTCCACAGCTGCGTATGGACTAAAAAATAGCGGTATTGTCATTTGTCAGCCGATCTCTCTCTCTCTCTCTCTCTCATATATATATATATGTGCGTGCGTGCGTGTGTGTGTGTGTGTGTATATATATATATATATATATAGCTGGAAAGGCGCTCACATGATGATGGCAACATCGACTGCAACTCATAAAAAATACTTCAGTTGTGATCAGTGTCAATCAAAGTAAGACAGATTAACTCAATTATAATATATCATTAATTAATATATACCTTTTCCTATCTAATGACTAATGGCCTAATCTTTTATATTGGACTCTCCAATGAGACTTGGATGCTAAAAATATTGATATCTAATGCACTAGTCTTTTAAATTAATTTAGCCTCTCTACTAAGCCTTTTGTTGATATTGGTGTACGTTTTCATTGAGATAAGCTGGTTGGAAAAGGACTACCTGCATAGGCCGCTCAGAGTGGCCCAGAGGACAGCAATATATGTTATAATTAATTAGGAGAAGAAATTAAAGAATGTGTTGTGTTTTACTCAAGGCCCTGCAAATTCTTCCATTCAATAATATTGGACTAGTGACTAGTGTGATGGGCTATAGCCTTGAGACTTGGGTGCAGATAATAGTGCTGTTCGTGCATGGTAATATATATGTATATATATATATATATATATATATATATATATATTTGTATTCGATGTAGGTGTGTTGTTTAATGGGTATCCGGCGGTGGGACATCAGAACCAGGTGCAAGCGTCAGGGACATGCCTGGACAGCCCGCGTGATGCGATGGTGACGGCCTGCCCGTGGGATCCGCGAGTGAAAGGAGAGTTCTTCCATCAGACCGCGTTCCGCATCGGGCTGTCAAAGGTGAAGGCCTTCATAGGCGACGTGCAGGGGCTGGTGCAGCTGGAGCCCAGGTCCATGTGCGGCTTGGAGCTTTACAACGGCATCCTCATTCGCTACGTCAAGGCCTCCGCCGCTTATCTCGCGAACCACGAAGACGCGCTCGACTTCGACCTCACGTACTACCGGAGCAGAGACCCGAGGAAGCCTCGATTGTACGAGGAGGTGCTGGAAGAGGTGGAGCAGATGGCGTTGTTCAAGTACGGAGGGCTGCCTCACTGGGGAAAGAATCGAAACCTGGCCTTCCTGGGGGCCATTGCCAAGTACGAGAATGCCTCGGAGTTCATTAAGGTTAAAGAGCTGTTTGACCCCCGGGGGATCTTCTCCAGCGAGTGGACGGACCAAGTTCTCGGGTTGAAGGACGGACTGACCATTCTGAGGAAGGGGTGTGCTTTGGAAGGGCTGTGTATCTGCTCACTGGACATACATTGCGCCCCTGAGAATGGCTACGTTTGTGTCCCCGGTAGGATTTTTAAGGAGGCCAGAGTTTGTGCTTCTTCTAACTAAAATTACTATACATATAATAATATAATCCTAATTTTTGATGGGATGAGTTCGGATTAAAAGTAGGATGGTGATGTCTTGGCATTTGAACCATAAATAAAGCGTAGGACAATAGCATCCAACTTTCAATTAGTTAACTTATTCCACTAAAAATTGGTTGCAAGTTAATTTCCAAGGGAAGACAAATAAAGCATAAATGCAAATGTGAATGATCAATACTCGTATTATAGAATGGTTGGACTAAATTTGATATTTACAATTAGACCCTCAAATTTTGGGTAAAAATTGGAGTCTCCTCCATCGTAATTCAATATTAATGCATAATGCATTAGGGATTATGAATTAAGTTGAATTATGAATGGTTGATATATAATGATTAATTAGGTTTTAAATTTTTGTTTAAAAACTATGAAAATTTGAAATTCTAAAAGGTTTTTTAATGGTTAACTAATTAAATTGAAATGTGATTCGTTAGACATATTATTTTGTATAATTAAATTTTAAAAATAAAAAATAAATGGATAAAAAGTATTTAAGTTGTAATTTATTTTCTAAAAATTTTATTTTATAGACAATAATTTCTATCAAATATGTTATATTATGTAGTTAAGTTTTTATTGTTGTGTTTTCGTTTAATTTATAATTTTGATAATGATATATAATTTTAAATTTTATGTTACTCCTAAATTTATAAATTTATAATAAAGTAATAATAATAATAATAATAATTTAATATATCATTATAAATATTATTATTATTTTAAAATGTATAAGAGATAAGGGTTTTGATTCTCCTTTTTGAGCCCCCAAAGCCTCGGTGCCTGCCATGGGAGAAGTCAACGAAATTCTTCTGCTACAAAATTAATATATATCGAATATACAAATAAAAATATGTATATACTCTACTATCCATTTCATAAATTCGTAAGATTTTTCATATTCTGTTGATGAATGTCAAATTGTGATCATGTCTTCAAAAACAAACTAAACGAAAATAGGTATGAACTATTGGTTGATTGATACATGTTTTCGTTTCATAATTTGAGTCTTATTAAAATTATAATTTAAACTATAAATTTTGAAAATAAATTCTATGTAATTGTATTTTAAGAAAATATTTTAAAAAAACTAAATCACATAAAAGTAATAAAAAATAAAAACGATGAGTTTGGATAATAACATAAACGAACGAGAGAAAAAAAAATTGAATAAAAAATTAATTTATTTTTAAAAATATTTTTAAAAACATTCACTTTATTAAAATTAAAAGAAAAATAAATTTTTACAATATGAGTCAACCAAATTAATAGGTATATATCTTAATGTGTCACAATTTCATCCATGAATATTATTTAGCATTTAACTACTATTAAATTATTCCAATCCAAACGGGACTCAATCAGAAAATACGTGCAACAAATTAATTATACGAATTATGTTTTGAATCAGTAAACCAACAGACCTTTCATTATAAGATTTATTTGGTCGAGTCACCCATCAACCCACGCAGTCAGTCAGTCATTGCCCCTTGAAGGGGAAACAATGTAGAATAATTGTAATATATTATTGCCACGAGTCTGAAGCAGAGGACACAGGTAGCTAATAAATTAAGGATGTCCAAAACTGGATGGACCCGTCAACACCATCACAAACGTTAACGCCGCCGCCGCCACCACCACCACCGCGTCACCAACACCACAGCGATGATGAGCGGAGGACGGGTAATATTGCGAACGGGATGCTCAATTTTTTTGGTTTGCGCAGCGGTCCTTTGTAGCCCTCCCGAAAGCCCCATCAAATGCACCAACAATGACCACACTAACTGCACCATCACAAATTCCTACGGTGCCTTTCCCGACAGGAGCGTGTGCCACGTCGCCAATGTCGTCTACCCAACTACCGAAGCAGAGGTGGTGTCTGCGGTGGCCAAGGCAACTATGGGCAGATCAAAGGTGAAGGCAGCCACCCGTTTCTCCCACAGCATTCCGAAGCTGTCGTGTCCGGACGGCTCAGATGGTGTGCTCATAAGCACCAAGTATCTCAACCGGACCGTGGCTATCGACTCCAAGGCCATGACCATGACGGTAGAGAGTGGCGTCACGCTGAGGCAGCTCATCCGGGAGGCGGCGGTGGCTGGAATGGCACTGCCCTACACACCCTACTGGTGGGGTTTGACCGTCGGAGGAATGCTAGGGACGGGGTCGCACGGAAGCACGTTGTTTGGGAGGGGAAGTGCTGTCCACGACTACGTGCAACAACTCAGGATCGTGAGTCCTGGACTCCCTAAAGATGGTCATGCTAAGATCCACACCCTCACTTCCTCTAACGCTCTACACCTCAATGCGGCCAGGGTATCACTTGGCGTTCTTGGAGTCATTACACAGGTGCGGCCGGTCTAATAGAAAATTCACAGTGATCATTAACAAATATTAATTCTTGGAGCTAGCTGTTCCATTCACTACTATATATAATTGAACAAGAACAACTATATATGGAATGTTATTATTCAACACTAAGTTTGGTCTTCAGACTTGGTCTTAAATGCGTGTCTTCATATATATAAATATATATATATATATATATATTAATTGCCATATTGCATGCAGGTGACTTTGGAGTTGCAACCACTTTTCAAAAGATCCATCACCTATGAGACCAAGAATGACTCAAGGTTGGGGGACGAGGCAACCAGCTTTGGGCGCCAACACGAATTTGCAGATATAACGTGGTATCCTAGCCAGCGAAAGGCCGTCTATCGGTTGGACGATCGCGTCTCTTCTGACATCTCCGGCAACGGCATATATGACTCCATAGCCTTCCGCTCCACGCCTTCCGTCGTATTAGATATCATACGAACCTTGGGTAAGTAATATTTAATTAATTACACAATATATATATATATGTATTAAGACATATATATCGCTTTTTGAATGAGATAAGAGTAATCATTACGAATCGATCAATCGTTGATCTTTAAGTAACTATGACAATTACATCTCTAGAGGAGACTCAAGAAGCCATCAGAGACGTTGAGGGAAAGTGCGTCAATGCCAAGGTCGTCACTGGGACTCTTTCCGCAGCTGCATATGGACTTAAAAACAATGGTACTAATGTACTATATATAAGTCATTATATATATTATATATACGTGTAGGACACTCCTATTAAAAATTATGTTGTAGGTAGGTGCGATATATATATATATATATGATTTCTTACGTTTGAAATGATAATGATGGGCATGGCGCGCATTGAATACGGCCCGTTGCCGTGATATTGAATGATGATCAGTGGTGGTTGTGCGTGCAGTTGGGTTTCGGTAGGTGACACCCAATAATTTTATTTTTTTAAAATATAAATCCAGCAGCATGTCCCTGCCCGGAAACTAACTACTGTATGTATGTATATAATTGCACATAAATTTAAATAGAGTGAACCCATATTATATATATATATATGGAAATCAATATACTGGAATACTTTAGTAACTTATACGTATACGTGGTGCGTATAGGTGTGTTATTTAGTGGGTATCCGGTGGTGGGACATCAGAACAAGGTTCAAGCGTCAGGGACATGCCTCGACAGCCAGCAGGATACGATGCTGACGGCATGTCCGTGGGATCCTCGAGTCAATGGAGAGTTCTTCCATCAGACCACGTTCCGCATCGGGCTGTCAAAAGTGAAGCCATTCATAGCCGACGTGCAGAGGCTAGTCCAACGGAAGCCCAAGTCCATGTGCGGTGTCGAGCTTTACAATGGCATCCTCATTCGCTATGTCAAGTCCTCCACCGCCTATCTCGCTAACCACGAAGACGCACTCGACTTTGACGTCACGTACTACCGGAGCAAAGACCCGGGGAAGCCCCGATTGTACGAGGAGGTGCTGGAAGAGGTGGAGCAGATGGCGGTGTTCAAGTACGGAGGGCTGCCTCACTGGGGAAAGAATCGAAACCTTGCCTTCGTGGGGGCGATTGCCAAGTACGAGAATGCCTCGGAGTTCATTAAGGTTAAGGAGTTGTTTGACCCCCAGGGGCTCTTCTCCAGCGAGTGGACGGACCAAGTTCTCGGGTTGAAGGACGGACTGACCATTCTAAGGAAGGGGTGTGCTTTGGAAGGGTTGTGTATCTGCTCACAGGACATACATTGTGCCCCGGAGAATGGCTACATTTGTGTCCCCGGTACGATTTTCAAGGAGGCCCGGGTTTGTGCTTATACTAATTAATATGATTGCTATGCATATATATATATATATATATATATATATATATATATATATATATATATATAAAGTTTCCTACAACGGTCCCCATGTCTAGTCTAGACCACTTTATGCAAGTGACCCCAGCATGGGCGCAGAAAATAATCGTTCCTCCGAAATATATATAAAACTGTGTAGGTTTTATGGAAAATTTTTGTTTATCGCCTTTTTATTTATATCCTCCAATTGGTTTTGATATGATTGCTTGTTGAATGGAGTTTTTCTTTGTGTTTATGTGTTCTACTATTATTCTTGCATTCGAAAAGGGGAGTATGCATTTGTGATCCACAAACAGTAATCTACAAATGAGAGATGGTCTTAGCTTTTGTTAGAGTATTGGATTATTTTGTTGTTTTTCTTCCACCCTTCAAGAAAATACTTAGCTTCACTGGATTGTTGAAGCGTCATAAGAGATCCTTTTATTGAAGATTATTCTCATTGGTATGTCTAGCTGTTAAAGATTTGCTGACAGTTTGTTAGTTTGGAGATGTTAAATCAATATTTTGGTTACATTATACCTTCAGTATGTATGTGTTAAGATTAGATGAGGTTATTGAAGTTCGGTTCAGAGTTGATGGTTTGAATTAAATAGAGGAAAATTTATTGGATCATAGATTCGATTGAATCTACAATGACTCAAAATTTTAGTTTAAACTAAGATAAGTTTTGGGATGTTTTAGTTTATTCAGAACTTCTAAGAATGGAATGTTCAATCTCTAAACATGTATTTTCGAATCCTTGGATAGGTGTACTTATCTCTCGCTCGATCAAAAAAGTTTGTCCAAGACTAAAATAAGGTTTGAACCTTAATCGTGATGTTCAAGCACTAAAAGAAAATATGATCTAAAGAAGCAATGTTCAAACTCTCAAAATAATGGTTGCTCTCTAAAATTAGGTTCAAAGCCTCAAAATATGTCTGAGCTAGCTCTTGAAATATGTTTGAGCCCTCAAACAAGCAAGGCAATTGAGCTTTGATGGTGTAACCCTTGAACATTTTCAATTCTAAGCTTGGGTATTTGAAGCTTCAAACAAAATTACTTGATATTCCTGAAACAATGTTAAGAATTATTTTCAAGGGTATTAATACATATTGAAGCCAATAACTAGAATTTGTGATGACATGTATTTTGATGGTTTAACCTCTACTTTTATTTATACACTTTTGATAACATATAAATAGTAAATATGTGATGAGACATATAATTGGACTTTAAAATATACATTCACAAAGGATATAAGTAGTTTCTTAAATTTCGAATGTTTCTATTATATAGCGTGACACAACACGATTTTTATAACCCTAGTTGACCCTTCCTATAAAATATAAATATTAGTGAAGAAGACCTATGAAATTTAGAGATTTACATAGATATAATATCAATAGTATTTCTGTTTTAATATTCTTGTACTTTGTTCTTTGAAGTTCTATCGAGCTTCATTGATTTTGTAAATTAATGATTTTGTAATAGAGTTTCTTATATATTATAAATTGTGTATATTAATTTATATCTTTGTTTGTCTTTTGTAAATTGTAATCATTATAAACAAAGTATATGTTTTGGAGTAGGCGATGAATTTTGAAATGTGATCTATTTGTCCTTGTTTAGATCACCTCAGGACCTAACATGATTTTTTGTGATAGGCATGTGCCAAATAAATGAATTAGGGCAAACTATTAAATACATAAATTAGGGCAGAAAATAGACTTGTGCCGGTGGGCATGGCCTTTATAGACATATTAGAATTTTAATATGCCATTATTTGATTTTTTTTTTTTCATTTGTTAGGTTTGGAACCAGATTCCCAAAGTGAAATTAGGTTTGTAACCAATGAACTTTGAACATGCTGGTTTGCTTTGGAAAATGATGTAGTTTGCTCTAGGAAACAACAAATATGGGATGAGCAACATTATTTGTTTTTTAAAAATTATATTCCATAAAAATTGAAAAAAATGAATGAACCCAAATAATAAAAAAGAAAAAAAGAAACAAAAAGAAAAACGAAAATTCTGACATCCTAAATTAAGTTTAGATTTAAAAATACAACACTAATTTTTTAAAATAATTTTAAAATTTTATTAATTTAAATTAAGATGGCCAATAAGCTTATCATTTTTTGAAATGTTATGTCAAATATAATGTGTACTAAACATGCTCAAATTATTTTTAAAATTTAGAATTTAATATGAACTTTAAATATTAAAAAATAAAATATAAAAATCGTATCAAATAATTAAGTATTATGTTGCATTTTTATAAAAAACTTAAAACAAAGTTTTTATAAACTTTACATTCTATCATAATTTTGAGTTAAATTAAAACCACTATTTAAATTAAATTAATTTTTCGCAAATTTAGCTAATTGGATATTTGGATGAGCGCAAACAGAAAACACGATGATATGTATTATGTACAGTAGTGGACTTTCGAGGGCAGGCCCTGGCTGCATTAAGCCTCCCCCAGACCAGCTTTGGCGAGTTATATGGAAAGGCGGTGCATGAATGCCTCCCCCAGACCAGCCCTTTACAACCATCTATATTGAAATACGTGTAGTCAATCTTAAAAAAACACTAATCTCTACATAATGACTAATTTATGAATGGTTAGGTAAGGCGTCAACTTAATTTGTCTATTTCTAGCCCAGGAAAATGTTTTTATGACCGAATCATTTAATTGAATCTTGATTAATTAACGTATTACTATTTACGTAAACGGATCAGAAATATTTTAATATTTATATACCTCTACATAAATACTATGTTCAAATATAAATTATTAGATGAAAAGTGATATCCTCACATTTCTTTTAATACTAAAAAACTATAATTTTTTTTTTTTTTTTTTTTTTTTTTTTTGTTTTTTTTTTTTGTTTTTTTTTTTTTTTTTTTTTTTTTTTATTATTTATTTATTATTATATAAAAATTATATATAAATATATAAAAAAAAAAAAAATAATTTAAAAAAAAATTTTTAATTTTTTTTTTTATTTTTTTTTTTTAATAAATTTTAAAAAAAAAAAAAAAAAAATAAATTTTTATTTTTTTTTTTTTTTTTTTTTTTTTTTTTTTTTTTTTTTAAAAAAAAAAAAAAAAAAAAAATATTTTAAAATAAAAAAAAAATATTTTTTTTTTTTTTTTTTTTTTTTTTTTTTTTTTTTTTTTTTTTTTTTTTTTTTTTTTTTTTTTTTTTTTTTTTTTTTTTTTTTTTTTTTTTTTTTTTTAATTTTTTTAAAAAAAAATAAATTTTTTTTTTTTTTTTTTTTTTTAAAAAAAATATAAAAAAAAGAAATTTTATAAAAAAAAAATAAAATTTTTTTTTTTTTTTTTTTTTTTTTTTTTTTTTTTTTTTTAAATAAAAAAATTAAAAAAAAAAAAAAATTTTTTTTTTTTTTGGGGGTTTGTTTTAATTAAAAGCACAACCACCATAATTTTTGGGCAGGGGGCCCCCCCAAGGGACCTAAAATTTTTAAATTAAATGGGCCTGCAGCGGTACGTACACCATCACACATGTACTTACATGTTATTGCAAGAAAAACTAGTGTGTGTGTATATATATGTAATACATACAGGAAAGTATGATATGCGCATGCATGTGTATCTATGAACACCTGCGTACGTGCACCTATGGAGCCTCAATATCTTTGGGGTTTTGACAAATCGGAGGGTGATCGGATTCTCGGACAGAAACAGTTTGGTTTGGGCTGGGATGAGGGCAGCAGGGAGCAGAGAGGACGAGAGAGAGGCATATTACTTGAGGAGTGGCCAAGACAATGAGACCCAGAGGCACCATCCACAGGTAGTGGTTTGTCGGGCGGTCCTTTTTCCCCCACAGAGCCAGCACAACCCCGCCCGCTACGCTCATCACTAACCAAACCAAGCACACCATGCACGCCTTCGCCGCCTTTACATTCATCCGTGATGGATTCATCTTCCACTCATAATCATCATCGATCGCCCTCCAATCCCATATATAGTACAAATTAACGCACACAATAATTTCTCAGCTAGCTGAGAAATTATTAACTAGCTAGCTATCTAGTTTGTATATATTTGAATATGGTGTTAGGAATTGGGCTTGTGTATAAATAATTAATTGATATACATATATACATGGAAAGAGGAAGAAAAAGAAAAGAGTATGAGCTAATATATATACATGTTTGCTGAAAAAATATATAAGCCGACTGGGGCTGCAGGGGCGACTGCAACTAGAGGCGGAAGTATCACGGGACGGCTCTAATTAGTGAATAGCAACTGCAACTTGCGATTTCGGGTCTTGGTAATCATCAAACCTCAATTCCAGCCGCCTCTAATTATTATAACATACATAGGTAGGTACCTTTTAAGAAAGCAAATGATCTATATATATATATATATGTGTGTGTGTGCGCGCGCGCTTCTGAAATAATTTAGAGAAATGGGCCAATTTAATTTATATGTACTTAATTAATAAATGGTGTGGTATGACATGGGTTTGGATTTACTGCGTTCAAATCACCACCAGTGAATTTAAACTCCATCATGCCATATTTAAATTTGAGTTTAATTAAAATATTTTTGAAGTAAGCCGGCCATAAATGAAAAATATACCCCAAAACTTTTCACATATTTTCATTTGAACCTATGTATTGAAATTTTAGTGACTTGCTAACGGTCGATAGATATATATGCTGATTTTCGAGAATTAAAATAGATAGTTGTGAAACCTTGTAAAAATCTCGTAGTAGTATTCATATATTTTTAATATATTGTCCATTCATGCGGTTAAATTGCTTTTAAAATAATTTAAATTATAAAATTCCAAATGTACATCTTGCTGATACATCAAATATAAACACTTCCCTTAATTAATAATATCCCTCAAAAATTGAAGAAATCAAATGTAATTAAGTACTTGGAAAGATATTGTTATATGTAAGCCCGATTGTTGAGTGAGGAAAATGTAAGCCCGAATATTGTTGAGTGAGGAATATTTGAAAACTATATATTCCCTATCATCCATACGAAGACTTTATAATTTTAGGTTTTAAGGTTGTTGGGTGTGGTCATCGTAATTCAAGCCGATATCGCCAAGCTATAGTGAGCAATTGACAATTTTTTTTCCTTTAACTAAATATTGTCACATCCTGTAAAATAAGAAAACGGCTCTTTGATAGTATTCTACGACAATTATATACAAACTTAAAGTTCCTAATAAACTAAAGACAACTTGTGGCTCAACTAGTTGAATAAAATCGTCCTTACAATATTTTAAACAGGAGAGGGTAGCATATAAAGAACATATACTTGAATTAGGGAAATATATATCTTTCATCACTACAAGACAACTAACTATGGGATAAAGGTTTCGCCATCTTGACAACCCATTAGGTCATCCCAAAAGAACTTCGTGAGAATTTGGTAAGTAAGCTCATAATCCATATCCTTCGTGGACTTTTAGAAGTGTGAGAAATATTGTGGCTAATGAAAATATTCTTTTGTGTATAGGAAAGTTAAGTGCTGCAATGAATTGAGATGGATAAAAAATCTGATCTTGTAATAAAGTGATATTAGAATCAATTAGCCCGTATCCAGAAGACTTGTCGAGCACTTTCGCGAATAGCGTGATCCCAATGAAGAGAGCTCACAAAAGTGAGTCAATCGGTAATGTCTTGCATGCTTCGTGTCTATAGATATGGAGTATCGTGTGATATAAAGTTGGGCAAGGGAGTATGAAGAAATGCGTTGGAGCGATCTTAGAAGCCTCCTATCTGTGAATTGATGGTGTTGCAGGGAAAGCAATGTCCAACCAATTGACATTGGATGAGTGAGGGGGGGGGGGGGGGTGTGGTTAAGGACAATATGACACAGCCTACAGGGAAGCGATCCCAACAACCGCAACAAGAGCGTTGCTAGGGAATTGGTGGATGAGAATGTTATGTTCCAAGAATTCGAGACGTTTCTCGGTGGCACGATCCAGAATTGTATTCGTGTTACTTGTAAGGGAGGGGTAGGTTGAAGCATATGCGCAGCGGAAGGCTCCAATCAGTTCGTGTCGGATAATGGATGGAGCCCCTTCGGAATTTAGACGTGCTGACCCGCTTGAGCGTGAAGAGCACGCCACTAATTAATGACTTGACTTTGAAGAAGGGATGAATTTAGGAGCACATGTCTGTGGATGTGAATTTGGTGAGAACGGGTGAATTTAGGAGCACAGATGATGCGGAGTGGAGGGTGCATGAGAGGTCATTGATGTTGTTTTTGAGTAACAAGGTTTTTTGGGTCGTGACGGGAAAAACGTCAAGGGGATCATCAATCCAAATTTTGATAATTAGTCGGATAAAAGAAGGTACCATTAAAAAATTAATTGCCTTATTTAAGATATTCACTCAATACCAAGGGATGAGAATAATCAACGTTATCTTATCCAATATAATTTAAATATCAAGTTAATGAATTATTATTTCATCTTCTGTGTGTATCGAACACGAAAATAAGAATAAATTTTATTAAATTTTCACGTATGAAATATACTATATAGTTAAATATTATATATCTAAATTATAAATATATATATATTAAATAAAAATAATTGACGGAATACTCAGGTAGATTTTTTTTAAAGTACCTAAAACAATTTTAACAAATAATATATTTCTTACCAAATCTTATGACTCGGTATTATGTAAATTGAATAATTTTCATTAAATAATTATTGTAAGCTAATTTTCAACCAATTTTAATTATATTTGGAAAAAATAAAAAGAAACAAGAAATAATTATTATATGTCAATGGTTAATTGTGTTTGTGATTATTAGAATTGTCCCGAAAAGCTACCAATAAGTATGACTTAACATAGATATAAGATTAACATTTACTGCTATTGATTAATTTTAGCGGAGGCAGGTGGTGAAGTCAATGATCGGCGATGGCACGGCAGCGGGGACCCAGCCACGATTTGGCAGCGGAGGTTTGGCGGCAGCTTGGCATCGCTAATTCATTCAGCGACTGCACGGTCAGCTCAGCTGAATGGGCTGTCGGATGCTACAGCTGAAGGTGGATGGCGGTCGTGATCGCGAGGGTTTTAATTGGTGACCGTGGGATATTGGGTTGACGTCAGCAAATTAAGATGACAATTTTGGCGAGAGTGTGGGACTAGACTTGCGGCGTGGAAGACCAATTCAAGATATAAGAACTAGTGACACAAACTTGAAGAGGAATAAGATGTTAGAACGTATTTATTACTACTTATTAATAAATCAATCGAATTGAACACGGGCCTTAAACTATAATGTTCACGAACATTACTTTATTATTTATGAATGGTTCACGAATATGTGTTCGACTATGTTTTCTTTATTTAATATGTTTAAACAATTATTATATATAGTTCATGAAAATATTATAATAATAGTAATAACAAATAAATAAATTAAATATACATATTTTATTTAATAATAATATAAAAGTATGTGCTTATTAAATTATATCTAATAAAAAATCCATTTATATTTAATAAAATAATTTTTATACATATTAATTGATTTGTTAATTTTTCGTTCACAAATAATTTTCATGAACACGAACAATATTCACAAATTATTCGTGAACATTCACGTTCGTGAATATATTCATGAATATAACAATGGTGTTCACGAATGATCTTTTATCGAATCGAACGAGAGCTTATTCATGAACGTTTGATTCATTTACATTCTTAATAAGAAGAAACCTTAAAATTAATAATTTAATAGTAAATTATAAAATTTGTAAAACTCATTTCTATAATAAAAATGTAATATTTATTTATTTAAAAGTATATTATATAGAAATAAATATATTATAACACTTGATTTATTATTTGGTTATTAAATTAATTAAAATAAAATAAACTCAGTTTTTAATTAAAAAAATCCATGGGAGGTCATATTTGGCAATCCAATTCTTCACAACCATGTTATGTGAGATAAAATAAAATTATATTCGAAGTCCACTTTAGTGGATTATTTTACTCAAGCGGTCATTTCATTGACTTGTGTGATTTCCACAATTAAGACCAGAGCAGTGAATCCCGGCGCGTGTGGCTCCAGGTCCGCATTCGCATGTGAGATTACAACTTTCGGGGACAGACAGAGTCTTCAGATCCGACACGTTTGGAACATTTTACTTTGGTGACACACACACACACACTGCAGTATCTCTCACCATGGCCCACGCCATTGGACACGGATTTTAAAAACAACCCTCAATTTAACAAATTAATTAATATGTTGTCCTCGCCAATTAACTGTGTCTCTCGCTCGCTCGCTCGCTCGCTCCTTAATTCCTACGCGCGTGTCTCCTCCCTCCCTCTCTCTGTCTGTCTGTCTGTCTGTCTCTGTGTGTGTGTGTTTATTTTATTTTTTTTCCAATTCGAGGTAGCGGATTTGGGGCTTTAGGGTTAGGGTTTTCTAACATCCATCCAAATCGCAAACGATGCAACAGCCACCTCAGATGATCCCAGTCGGGCTTTCGTTTCCGCCTGTAAACATCACCACTGAGCAAATTCAAAAGGTACGCACCCCCCACTCTCTCTTTCTCTCTCCCATATTTTTATTGATTTTTTGTTTTCATTTATACTCTGTGCGTGTGTGTGTGTTTGTGTATGGAATAGAGTAACTGCATGATCTTGAACTTCTCCCCCCTGCCCCGGAGCAGATTTTATGATTTCAAAATGGAACAGAACGAGGTGGAAATGAAATGTGACAACTAGAAAAAATCGATGTCCCAACTAGAAAATCCATATGTGTGGGCTTGTAAATGCAGCAATCTATACAAGTTCTTCTAGCCTACAGCTGAAATGATGGTCTACATCGGTGTGTATTGGTAGCCCGTCTATCATGTTTGTGATAGCCCATCTATACACAGACACGTCTTGCCTGTATTCGTCTTTCTGGATAAGATGTCTGTTCATAAAATTGAAAGCAGCTGCTTGAAGAGAAGAGGATCACTTTAGGTTATGGGTTGATCTGGGATGGGGTGGTTTGATTGAGGATTTCGATAAAATTGTTTTGAGAAATTGGACCATTGAATGCTTATGAACACCCAGGCTGCATAATAGGCCATGTCAGCCCAAATTAGGATGTTGGTCAGTCACTTTTAGAACAGCAATGTCACATTTCTAACAGAAGCTTTCATTTTGTCTGTGTGGGGAAAATGGGAAACTTTTATTGGTCTTAATTAAACTCATTAAGTAATATGCCTAACCAATAGTTGTCTAAAATGCACTTAGGCATGCGCCTAGAGGTGCAAGGCCTAGTGAGGCGCAAACAATGGTCCAATGCGCTTTGCCTTGGAAAAGCTTAGGACAGGAGCCTTGGTGCAAGCCTTGGTGCACTTCGGGTAAATAGCAGGCGCACTCAAAAGTGCACCAACTCTACTTGAAGCCCTTTTTAAAAAAAAAAAATAGTATCCAAAACAGCGCCTTTTGGTATGTATGATGAGAAAAAAGGATGAAAAAAAGAAGAGAAATAAGAAACCGATGTAACCCTAATTTCACTTTCCAATTCCAATTTTCCCCCAACTACATATGGTTTTTCCCCTATCTGCCTCCCTAGTCCATCCATATGATCGTCATTCTTTCCAAGGCTATGAGGGATTCCTTGTTGTGCTTGAGTTGTTGTGAGAGAGCAATCGAGAGAGATATAATTGTCTGTTGCCTGCTTCCATAATCGGTCTTACTTCCCTGAGATGCTTTTAAGTTGTTTGACAAGTAATTGTTTCTTTTAGTTTTTTTAAAACTAAGAGTAACAAACTACATATGTTTTTATTTAAAATCATTTTGGAGAATGAACTACTTCTTCAATCATTAAGAATGACTAGATGTTTCACTGTGACTAAATTGCTAAGTATATGTGGTGGGTGTGTATGTGTATTCTCTGTGTAACTTGTTTTGATAATGCATTCTCCTTTTCATTTTTTACTCTTTGACACCCTTAACAACCATGGTCTGACCTTATATATTTAAGGTTATTATCAGAAATTAAATTTTACTTATTAAAGATTTCACTTGAAACTATTATGTTTCCAATCCGATCACTAAAATGTACAAATATTTATTCTTGTGATGTCTACTCCTTTTGATTTCATGGTCTCGCCTTACAAAACTGAGATATCATCCCTTACATGGTGTTGTGCTTCTTTTGCATTCGATTTTATGGCTGTATGAATATTGTAGAACCTGTGGCAATATCATATAATTTGTGACCACCTATCATCCATTTGAAACCTCATTGAATAGGGTATATTTTTACTGCTGTTTGGACAATCCAAGATTTACAACAAGAGTTGCACACTAGATGCATCAGATTTCCTCGGGATGCTTCCTCAATTATTCAGATTTCACTGACAGCAGGATGCTTCCTTGATTATTTAGCCACA
The DNA here is from genome assembly GCA_023512835.1 of Taxillus chinensis. Classification (NCBI taxonomy): domain Eukaryota; kingdom Viridiplantae; phylum Streptophyta; class Magnoliopsida; order Santalales; family Loranthaceae; genus Taxillus; species Taxillus chinensis. The sequence continues at coordinate 5,000,107 of CM042091.1, read as the reverse complement.
TCTGTAGTACTGAGGTTTCTTCTGTACATCATTGAGATGTTTTGGGCCAATTTTGAACAGTCCCATTTATATATAAAGGACATTGATCGTGGATTAGTTCAGAACTAGGCTAAGTTCAATTTGTATTATTTGTGCTACTGGTTGAATTCTTTTTAAAAATAGAAAACTAATATGAAAATTAAACTTTTAATAATCCAATTGTTGGCTTGGCGTGCCCTTATTTTATTCAAAATTTTTAGTTCTGATGTTCGAAAACTTTTTTGTTATGTTTTTTGTGTTTCACTTTCAGATATGTTTAAATTATGTTTTGACCCTCTTTTCTTTTCCGTTGATTGAGTCATCATGGATTTTTATGCACTCATATAAATGAAGCCAAAAACATGTGTATGCCTAAAAAAGTTTGGTGGATAAGTGCTTCTACTTTGATAAACTTTCTATCACTGCAACAAACATAGACAAATGGAATTTTTGCAGGGGCATGCTTATGTATTTGGTTTCCATGCATTTATGTCTTTTGTATGCTTTGCATTTATAATAACATTTTTGCATTTATATCTTTCCATGTGCATGCATGCATAAAATTATGTTTCATTTTATGCATAACATTTTAATGCAGACCGAGCCGTGCCGCTTAGATGAAGTACTTGCAATAATAATGCATTTATTTGGACATCATCCTTTTTAGTTATTTAAATTATTTAATGCAAATCTTTGTTATGATACCTGATGCAGTACCTTGATGAGAACAAAAAATTGATTATGGCAATATTGGACAATCAAAACCTTGGAAAACTTGCTGAGTGTGCCCAGTATGCTACTGTTCATCACTTCATCCACTTTTCCTTTTCTATAGTTTGTAAATTTGTGTCTAACATTCTGAAAGCTGGAATACATGTAAAATTGTATGACGTAGGTACCAAGCTCAGCTACAAAAGAATTTGATGTATCTAGCTGCAATCGCTGATGCCCAGCCACAGGCACCTGCAATGCCTTCTCCAGTGGGTTTTAAATGATTTAAATTGGTTTGACTGATTTTTTTTCAACTTGCAACGTTTTGCTCATGTGCATACGTCACTCTTCTAGATGGCTCCACATCCTGCAATGCAACAAGGAGGTTATTTCATGCAAAATCCTCAGGCAGCTGCCACAGCTATGGTCCAGCAGCAGCCAGGTATTTTCACTCCCAAGTTGCCATTACAATTTAATAATCCTCACCAAATACAGGACCATCAACAGCAGCTACAGCTGCAGCAACACCACCAAGCTATCCAAATGGGCATGAGGCCTAGTGCACCAAACAATAATAGTATGCCCACTTCCATGCATTCGGAAGTTGCTCTTGGGGGTGGCGTAAGCGGTGTCCCCCCTCAAACTACTGGCCTGAATGATGTACGGGGAGGCAGCAGCAGCAGCAAGCAAGATGCTGATCAGGCTTCCACTGTTGGTTCTGATGGCCACGGTATCTCAGCTGCTGGGCACGGAGCTGGTGTTCATGATGACATGAAGGGGTCAGACAATACAAAATAAAGTCGCACCATAACAATACACTCTAGAGTTGATTCTTGTCCCTGTGATAGAATGCTGCCCATCCCCTGCCACATTGTGCAAGAAACTTTCTAGTTTCCTGATTCCCAAGGTTGAACAAATTAGCTAGGTGTGTTCTTCAGCTTGACCTCTTGTTCTTTCTAGTGTTACCTTGAGGTCAATCTAGCTACTGATAAACATAACTTTTATCATTATCAGTCTGGGTCTATTAACCCCTGTTATTTTAGAATGATTGAGAAAACGTTTATAATGGGAAAGAAAGTGACGTATTGTTCTTTCCATCTGTAAAATAAGTTGGATTAGTGGTGTGTTCTTGATTGATTTAAGATTTTTTTTGTTTGTTATTTTTTAGCTAAAATTTCGCCTGATAAGGTCAAAATTTTACTCAACTTGTTCTCCCACTCATTATAAGAATATCTAAAGTTAAAATTTTATTTAAATTTGGCTTTAGGATTCACGAAAATATGCAAAAGCTTTATTTGCCTCTGCTATTCTATAAGTCTTTTTCTTTTTTGCGTATGGTATCGTCATTTCCTTTAGCAGCATTCACTAATTCGAAATTTAATTTGAAAGTCATATTTTTACTCGGACGTTTTCAGAATGAGACCAGCGTCTTGGGGCTAACGTGGGATCTGTTCAAGGCCCTACTGGTTTAGGTAAATATCTAATGTGTTCTCCTACCGGAAATCATTTTTTGGGGAGAAATTATGCGTTTTTGGAATCTACATGCTCCATGGTTAGAACCTTTAAGAGGCTAAACTGTCACTTTAGCTTTCATTTCATGCCTATTTCAAAATGACAAATCCTTACCTTCTGTCGTCCTAGCACGCGCCCCTTCCATTGCAGGCACCAGCAGCACTCCCCTCTAGCGGTGGCTGCCCCAGCGGCAACTCCCCCATTACTGCTCCCCTCTAGCGGCGGCCTCCCCAACGATTGCTTCTCCAACTGCGATCCCATCTTGTGGCAGCCTCCTCGGCTGCTTCTCCCATTGTGATCCCCTCCAGCTACAGCCTCCCTCATCGCCCCCCTCACTTGCCAATGCGTCCCTCTACATCACTCATCGTCTTCGTTTGCCTCCCTTCACATTGCCTTTTCCCATGAAAACGGCTTTTCATTACGTAAGAATAGATCTAAGGTAAATTGACGCAAATAAAACTTATACAAAAATATAAATAATATAAAATTAAAGTATCATTAGTTAAAATAATATTACAGTAAATTAAAATTTATTTTAACTATTCATTTTTCAACCCATCAAATTTAATAAATTATTCTACCCTTCCCATCCTTTATTCATGCCCCAAAAACAAAAACGGAAAAGGAAAAGAGAAAAATCTGTGCTTTGCAAGAGGGTCCTCATTCATGCCTTTGTGATCGTGTTCTGCAAGAATTTGAAACCAGTTTCGGTGACGCACGTAGGGTTTGATTTTTGAGTGGAAGTTGTGATTTAGCGGCGGCGGCGGTCTTGGCCACGCCGCCTTTGGTGGAGGTGATGATAACCATGCAGTGCGCGGTGAAAAAGGAAATAAAAATAATAATAATTAAATAATATTTAATTATTATGTACCTTCAGCAAGTCCTTATTTTTCACATCTTAACTATTATGTTATCGATAATCTAGCTTTAGCGAGTTAATCTAAATACCAAAAAAATGATGCGGTTTGATTTCTTTGTGGAGGGTCGGTGAGGGTGTCAGCGCATACATTCCTTGATACAGGTTAGTTTCTTACGGTTGGAACCTTGTACAGTTGTACCCGGCAAGTAATTTGTTTTTTTTTTTAAATAGTTTCAGCTATGTAATCAAATTTTTTTCGTAAGCTCTAGAGCTCTAGTAATATATTATTATAGAAAATTTTTTATTTAAATAAAAACTTAAAAGTTATAAAATTATTCAACAGAAAATATTATTTATTCTATTTAATTATTAAATTACATATAAAAAAATTTCTTGTCATATTTTATAATTTTTACTTTTATTTTTTTATTAAATTATAAAAAATGATATTAAAAATAATTTTAATAATATAAAAAATAATTTTAAAATTTATTGTAATATATATTTATATAAAAACGAAATAATTTAAATATATAAATTTAAAAAAATTGACAATCACATGTCCTAAGTGACGGTAGGTGATTCAATTTTGAATTATTTTGTACTTGTAATTTCAAAAAAAAAAAAAAACTAACCTTCTTTTGTTTGAGTGAGGATTATATTAAATTTATAATATAATATAAATGTTTTAGGGTAATATCCTATTTTCTTCCATTGTTATTTATATTTTTAATAAAAGTTTGCTTTAAACAAACACTCTTTACATATTATTCGATTTATTTTATATTTAAAAAATGCCCAAACAACAATAACACCAAACAAGCGTTACAAACCATTAATACCCACATGTTCAAACTGCCAAATTGTTTTCATCTTTTTCGTCTTTAATTATTTTGATAACTTCCAGGTGCACATGGCAATTAAGGGGAAAGGAACATGCACTCCTTGAGAGCCTTGTCCAAGAGAGGTTGTATGCTGCATTTGGGAAGAATGAGTATGGAATTTATTTATTTATTTATTTTGTATTGATTCTTTAGAACATTAGATTGAGTCCAAAAAAGTTATGTGAGGTTAAACAAATCCCTGGCTTTGTCTATTAGGACTTTGTTTCCGTGTCATTTGAAATAGGCTCTCATTTGCTTGCTTTAAAATTCTAAGAAACCGCAGGTATTAAAGATTGAAACCGACACAGGCATTATTCTTGGAGGAAAAAATAAGTCATTACTGATACAGGGAACCTTAATTGGTACCTGTAGAATTGAATGCTTATTGACAGAAGGGGAGGAAAAAAAAACAAGAGCTTTGACCAAAAACCAGAAAGCACATTATCAGCACATGCCTGTTGGACCTAACCAGCATTTACAATCCCAACTCCTCTACTGCTCCTTAATTAACTGGGTTACTCATCTGGGGATGCCTGCACAATTTCCTCACCCTTTCCTTCACTTAGCCACTTCCCTGTCTGAATTTCCCTTTTTTGCACACATGACAGGCTCCCTAGATGCAGTCAAAATTTCCTTCTACGCTGCTCTTCACATGAGAACTCCACCATTCCTCCTAACTGCTTGTTAGAATGTAGTTGGTCCAATGTCACAATCCTCTCTTAAGGTGCGGGCCATCCGTATTTAGATCACCAGAAATTCCCCTGGTTGGATCCAAATGACGGTGGTTACTGCTGTCTGTGGAAGAATTTAACTGCAAAAGCAGCCTTGGCTCAGCAGCTAATTCTCCTCGTTCTCGAAGGGTTTTCAAAACCAGTGTCTTGAGAAAGTTCATAACTTGAACTGCGTGGATCAGCGCAGTCAAAGGATCAGCCATCTGCATCAGGAAAAGTTTCAGACAGTCAGCCAAAAGGAAGGATTGGAAAGTAGTATCCCAAACACAGTAAAGTCCAGCATTTGTAACTTTCAAGACATACAGCGTTATTTACCTGTGTCATGTTAGGTGCAAAAACCATGGCAATATTCCGTGCGTTCATCTTGTTGTGGCGTTCATGCTGCACCACATCTGCCATTAAATTGATCGCCCAGTCAAGCAGTGCAGCCTCCATTGGAGGAAGCAACATGACAAGCTCAATGTACTCATCCTCCTTATTGCAGCGCACCACCTGCTCAGGTGTAAGAGAATCTAGCACCCCAGTAGGAAGTTCTCGAAACCACGCCTGGAAATAAATACATAAAAAACAGGAAAAAAAACTGCAATTAGAAGGAGGCCAAGGGTAAAAAGGAATCAAATCTGAAAAATGAGACTTAAACAATTGATGATCTTTTATTTTTCCAAAAACATGAGAAATCTGATGATCCATAAAATGACATGCTTAATTAATCAGCAGAAAACTTTCAAGCACCTTGATTAATCCTGCTAAACAATAAACATCTATTTCACGCGGCACTACGCCTTTGTTTAGTTGGCTCCTTACATACTCCTCTTGACTATTCTCGGCGTTGATCCGAAATACACCTTCTGCCTTCAAACAAAACAAGCAAGGGAAAAAGAATATCAGGCTGATTTAGTAGCAGCTCTGAACGATTAGATTTGGAATAAGCGTTTTTCATAAGACCCATAACCTACTTGAAGGCCTCCTGTTGCATACAAACGCATCTGCATCATCAGAAGAATTATTGGGACACAGTTCCCCCTTTGATCATAAGTGCACTGCATCGACTTGGCAGAAACCCCGAACACACTGGCGCTGGATAACAAAGAAACAAGATGAACAATTAGTCACGTTGGCGAGGGAGCATTAGAATATCAGATCGATGAATCAAATCGCAGTTGACCAGCTTGTTTCCCGCCATGCATGGATATGGGTTTCCCATGGCGGTCACTCCCAAAACAAAATGTAGTAGCTTCATTCCTCAGGAGGCATAAGGCCTCAAAAATCAACTTGTGCAACAGTAACACAGTAATGCAATGGCGTCAAAATAAATATCCAAATAAAGAAATAAATAAATTGAGCATACCATTTGGCGGGGATATTTATGCTAAAAAGAGCCCGGATTTTATGATATGTGACAAGAAAGAAGCATCTTGATAGCCCCCACGCTCAGAAAATGGCAAAACTTTATCAAGGAAGGAAGTATAAATAATAGAGAAAGAAGAGAGCAACAATGCAACAACAAAAGAAACAACCAAAAAAAAAACAGAGAACAAAGCCAAGGAAAAGCGAAGAGGGAGGGAGTCCTCTAAAACAACAAACAACCAATGAAAACAGTTATATATGTCAGAGCCTCCAACCAATCCGTATGAAACTAAAAAAAAGAAGCAAAAACATAACAAATCTCTCTCTCTCTCTCTCTCTCTCTACCCCAGCTTCAAGTATAGATGACCCAAAAAAACACAATGTGGATGGACGAACGGACCTCATAATTAGAAGCAAGCAAGAAAAGGGAAATGTGGGAACCTGGCGCTAGGGACCCTGGTTGGGAGATCGGGCTGGAACTCCAGGGGCAGGCCGAGGAAGCCATTGAAGCGGTCGAAGGTAACATGAGAAACGTGCTCCACATCTGTGGGCCACCCGATCTCTACAGAGGACGACGACGGCGACAGCGGCGTCGCTTTGTCGTCCTCTTCCTCCTTCTCGTCTTCCCCCCTCTCCACGCTGCACGTGACGAGAGACTTCCTTACCGCCGCCACCAGAAGCGCCACTATGGGATTGGGTGAGCACTGCTGGTTGTCCTCTTGGTCCTGATGCTCGCGCGACCCCGGACCAACCAGCGGAGTAGAGATGGGGTTAAGGCCACCGTAGAACTCCTCGTCGTCGTCCTCTTCTTCTTCCTCGGTGGTGGGGGAGTTGGAGAGGCACAGAGAGGGGCTGGGGGGTTCCATATCGCTGCCGGGTAGACCACGGCGAGGCTTGGATCGGAAAAGGCGAGTCATTGCTTATTAATGTACTATTGGGTTGGGCTGAGTTGGGTTTAATAATCCAGAGATCTGGTAAATTGAAGACAGGGGGGAGAGGGAGAGAGATGGGTAGTGTGCTGAGGAAGTGGTGTGCAAAATGGGAGGTGATAGAGGGTGGGGGGGGTGTTTATAAATTATAAATGGGGTGAGAGTTGAGGAGGGAGGTTGCTTTGCTTGGTCTGAATCTGAAAATGAAGTATTGAATGATTGTTGAGCAAGGTTTCAGATTTGTTGTGCCTTTGGGTGATGGATTCATTTCCATCTCTCTCTCTCTCTCTCTCTCTAGTCTCTCCCCCACTTTTTGTTTGTTCTTATATATATACACAAACAGAAAACTACACTACCCTGACCCTCTAGACAACTAGACGGACAACTACTACAGCTACAGCAATAGATAGAGAGAGCCAGGTGGTTGGTGAGTAGAAGCGAGGGAATGGAGGGAAAGATAGAATTTTGGAATCATTAGGCTCGTGAGTGATCACCGGGAGGCAAGCAACGGATACGAATACGATGCTTGGGTTGTGTTTAGAACTTTGGAAGTTCCTGAATCTTTTTTTTTTCTTTTTTTTGGGGGGGTTTACATTATTTCTCGTGGGAGACTCGGACAGGGGAGGGGACAGAACATCGCACGCCCTCTGACTCGGATCTAACCATCTAATGTTGTTACGTGTTTTTTTTTTTTCAAAAATAATAATAATAATGTTAATAATCCACTCCTTAATCCTCGTAATGACATCACAGGATCTGTGGCTTGGACTTGTATATACTATATAGAATTTAAAAATGGGATTATGTTTTAATAAGAGCACAGAAGGTATTTAATTATGTATTGGTTTTATTATCCAGCGGCCCGAACTCATTTTCTGTGCCACCGTTTTGGAGTTTTTCCATATGGACTGACGTAGGGATGAAGGGCGGGATCACATGGGCACATGCTTGAAGTGTGAATTTTGTGATTCCTTCCCTCCAACCCCCCAAACTTATGGTCCAATGGATTGAGATTAGTGAGCGGCTGCTTTATTGTTTAAGGAAACTTCTTTACCTGCCAGCCCCATTTAGAATTTATGTCTGACGGTTCTGTTGGACAAAGTTCTTTTTTTTTTTTAGAATACAAATGTTTTTTTAAAAAAAAACATACAAATAAATTTTTATCATTAATAAATATATTTAAATTTATGAAACTTACTACTTTTAAAAATAATATTATCTTACCAAATAATCTAATATTATAAACCCTGTCATAGCATGCTTTAATCTCCCAACTTTCATGGCAACTAGTAAAATTAAATTGTAAATAGAATATAGCTAAAAGATGAAAAATAATCCCTAATGACTAATGGCCAAATGATGGACTAAATTGAGTTAAATCTTACTATATTTTGGGAGTTTTGATTGTATTTGATTTGAGCACTAATATCATTCAAATCTATGCTGAGAAAAAATAGACAAAAATGATAGTAGATAACATAGATGTACGAGAAGGAAATTCATGATGGTCTTTGATTCATGCATGAAGAATGTCTATCTTGGTTGTAATTCATGAAAGTTTTCAGATCTGAAGCTTTGATTAAATGCGTCTATTTTCAAATCACAACTTTTAACCACTAAATTTTTTGTGTCTAATACATGCGATATTTAATCTCTTACGACCGGGGGGAATACACAATAATAGAAGTAGATAGAGAGGTTGTCAAATAGATTTTCAATTAATATTATTTTAAAATATAAAAACTTCAAAATTTATATTTTAATAGAATAGATAACAAATTATTGAGTCTTTATTTGATGGAATAAAAAAATAGCTAAAATTTGTAAAAATATATTTTCTAACTAAAATTTAGTTAAAAATTAGCTAGGCTACTGTAAATAGTCAAATACAAAGAAAAAACAAAATAATAAAGCAAATTAAATGTAAAATGTCCATGATTTTTTCTCCATATACCCAACAGAAGTATAAAAAAATAGTACAACTTCATCAATTATAATATAATACTTGAATTAAGTCAAATTTCTCTTATCAACTAATGCCTCATTTAATTTGTTTGGTTTATAGATTTGTTTGTTGTAATGACATGAAGTCCATTAATTGTGGAATAAATCAAACAAATGAAAATCACAATAATATTTAAATAAATACAACATTGTGTTTTTCCTAGTCATCTTATAGTTTTTTTAAAATTTAAGTCATTAATCTCAACATGACTACTGAAAATTATTTTAATTAATTTTTTTTTGACATTTTGATTACGCTTTAATAGTTTTGTGTAACTTGTTATTAAATTGAAAATTATAATAATGTTTTTATTGTTTTGCGAAAGATTTATTAATTTCAATTTTCATTAATGTACAAAGTAGAGAATATAAAAATTGTTTAGATTTTATCATATAATCAAACTTTTTGGAAAAATATATTCACACTTCATTTTACTATGTTTATTTGTATCTTTGCATACATAAGTATTATATACCTAACTCACGTTTCATGAAAAGATCATGAATGGAAGCTTTTATGATAAAGCATTAATATTACTAATAACATGTGCAACTTTAAGTTTTCATTCAGTGATAATATATCTTTGTTTGATGGTATATAAATAAAGTGTTATTTGTTGGTTCACTAATATATAGATATATATTCCAAATGGCTAAGTATGAATAGAATTGTCACATCATTGTTCTATTAAGTTAACAAATACTTTAGTTTGAACCAATATCCTTATTTCAAGGCGACTTTGATTTGTATACTATATTTCGAATGAAACTCCTAATATGTAAATGTTGAGTCTACTTCAAGATATAAATCCTGTATCGAATCAAACTCCTCATAAGTCGAACGTTAAGCCTACTTGGATATGTTTTAATTCAAGATATAATTCCTACCTCAAATTGGACTCCTTTAGATTATGTCAGGATGAAAACTAATTTGAGATCTAATTCTTTCGTCTGGAAGTCTGCTAAAATTACTTTGAGATAAAAGCTTTGATATATGCATTGAGTTATATACTTCAAGATGTTGAACCACTTTGAGATATAGACTTCATCGTAAAGTAATTAAATGGTTTGAGATATCAAACCACTACAGCTTTTGGATTACTGTTAGCAATTCCGCAAGCGTACGGATCGTTACAAGTAATAAAGTGGACTCAAAGTCCGGATGTCGAACCCACAGGGAAAGTGATCAAGTAAAAAGCTCATTTTGTAAATCCATGATGTATCTAAAGTTGGTTTTGTATCATTAGCAATTTGAATGTTGTAATTTAATTAAACAAAGCAATGTAAATGTTCTTATGGGAGAAAATAGGGATTTGGATGTCAATCAATGTAATTAATTAATCTCTTGTTCTTAAGGCATATTAATTCAAACTTCCCCTTTTTGTTTAAAACCCAACACCTTTGCATGTACTAGCCTCTTTCGAGTGATCTAGCCGTGTGTATACCCTAGCTTGGGGGACGGGCAACCCATTATGTGCTTAAGTTGTTTGAGTGTAGATTGGCATCACACCAACCTTAACTAGGTTACAAGCAAGATTACTGGCTTTCGCAAATTATAATCTTTACAAGTCAAATCTCTTAACTATCCAGGTTATCAATGTCTTCTTTCGATCCATAATTGAATAACCTTAAACAAGAATTAAGATGGCCAAACCTAATTCTCACATGTAAATTCAAGAGACTTGATAAACACCAAAGAGAATTTAAATTAACATACCAAAAGGAAAGAAATCAAAGGCTTACATCAATATTCATCTTCCTCCCATGGAGGTTTAAGCTACCATAGTGATAAACAAAATAATTGTTCTTGCCATAGAAACCCAAAACGCTTTCTCTCTCTCTCTCTTCAGTGAACGATTTTCAGTCCCCCATTAATTACAAATTTTCCCCAATATATTTCCTAATTCCCTGTATAACTGCTGGAAACCGTTAGGAACCGTTCCCTCCATTAATTTGAAGTTGTTTCCCTCTCAAAATTGTTGATGGAAGGTCGTCGATCCTTTAAAGATGAGTTACAGCCGTCCAGGTGGCATCTGTGGAGGTTCATTGACCAGCGAGGTTACGTTGTGCGAAAACCGCCCATGGTCAATTCATTTGGTCAACTCAATTTCAAATGACCGTTTCAAATGACCAAGCTCTCGGGAGCTTCTAGTCAACTCAATTGGTCCCGTCATTTCTTTTTGGTCATTTCAAATTTGAAATGACCGCAGTGCAGATTGTCCCTTGCTCATTCATTCTTTCTTTGGACTTTGTACTTGGCCTATTTTCCATTCAAAGACAACAAAAACACCACAAAAGGATCTACTAATGCTATGTTAGGGGGTTAGTTCATTAATCATTCAAATTCATCAAAATGAAGTTAAAGATGTGATCTTTTATCATAAAATCCCTTCATTTGACACTAAAATGTGTTAGAAAAACCCCCCTAACAATTACTTTGAGATCAAATGACACTTCAAGATATGATTTTCATTTTGACCTAGAATTCATCATGAACCGAAGTAAACTAAACTTTAAAATAACAAGGCAAATATCGAATTATCGTGACTTATGTAAATTGTCAACTTCCCTCTAGAGGTTCACTCAAACAGGATCACCTTACAAAGTTATTTGAGTGTATAAAGTCATCTCTTCTCATCAAACAATGCTTGCAAATCACTACTAACTAATAACACGGTTGATAACACCTACAACTCATGAATTTGTAGAAACAACAACATATAAACCATCGTATTTATGAAATATAAATAATTTATGTAAAAGAAAATTAACCTAGATGTGTTTAAAGATTAGTTTGGTTTTGTTGTAATTTGTGATTCCATATATTCATTAAACTTTTGTGTTTTTTCCTATTTCAGAAACTCATCACTAAGAAATGTATCATCATCTTGATGGCTCCCATAATGTGTTTAGATTGAAAAATGAACAGCAAAAATAAAATAAAGCATCACTAATTCATTATATACACCACACTCTAACTCTTTTATTAATTAAGTATAAATGAAATATGTTTGTCATTTACAATTTTCTTTTAAGGATGTTATCATGGTTAGGTTGATAATTTTATTTTATTTTACTATCATTAATATCTCCACGTATACTATCTTCAATCCATTAAGATCTTTAAGTTTTTTTTTAAAAAAATCTAAGAGCATTATTAGTAACTAGGGGTGGGGAACAGATACCTATTATCCTGCCCGCAATGTAGGGCGGGTTATCCCACCCAAACAAGAGCAGGGTACAGTTTTTAAACTTGACAGTTGACACCTCGCCTAGGCGAGGATGGAGAATGGTAATAGGTAGCGGGGTATCCCGTCCCGCCCCACCCTGCGACGCCTAATTTTAATAATTTTTAGCTATAAATTTATAAATATTTTTATTTAATTATTGTTTGTGATTTTTGATATTTAATTTTTTGGTTAAAAATGTTGTAGAAATTTGATTTAAGCCAAAAATATTCATATGGACAGATCTCATAAAAAGCGATGGCAAGATGTGGACGGATGGAACCTCATTTGCAAACATATTAAAGAACAATATATCCTACTCCGCCTATATATGGAACGAGGTACAATTTTAAAATTTAATCTACTGCCTAAGTGGGGGCGGGAGGCATTAATAGATTGATTCCGCCCCTGATAGAACCTGAATTACCCCTATCAAGTGCTTCATAGAGTCTTTAAAAGTCAAACTTGTCTTAAGAGAGATCAATAGAGACCGATAATATGAAGGGATGGATGAAGCCAACCCCGCCCTACCTACACATGGGGCAGGGTACGATTTCAAAATTTTACTGCCTACTTAGACGGGGGTGGAATACAGTAATAGGTAAACTCCACTCCCGTTAGGACGGATAACTTATTTTAATTTATTTATTTTTCAAATTAAATTTGCATATAATCGTTAGATCACCGTAAAATTTTACGAGCATGCTATATACTTAATATATGATTTTCAACAAATTCGGATTCCTTTTATAACTCGTAATAATGATAGGGATAGAGCTTAAATTTCTTTTTCAATTGAAGTTTTTTTTTTGATAGTTGGGATAGATATAAACTATTTTTTGATTGACGTCATTTAATTATACATTTGTATGTGGGGTGTCCGCTTTAATTATTCTTCTATTATTAATTATGTGTCATTTGTTCCAACACTAAATACAAAAATTGATTTCGTTGGTTGAGAAGACGGGGGCCAAGGTTAGCTTCAACTGGTTCTCATAAGTTGTGATTGAAACTTAAAAGTATATAGTGGTAGTCGGCATCAACTTAATTGGAAAATGTTAAAAAAATAAAAATATTTTATGTATTCTCGCAAAACTATTGGTGGGCACATGTATTCTCGCAAAACTATTGGTCATAATTTTTTATTTTTTATTTGTTTCTTTTTGATAACCTGTATTGACACATCGTTACGATTAATAAAAAATTATCATTCCCATTACATGTATCATTACTCTTAAAAAAGTAATTGGTGGGTCTAATGGTAAAAACATTAATAAAGATTGACAGGTGATAGCTTAGGTATAACCAAAAGTTACAGCACTCCAAACGTACGTACGGGACCCCTTGCCCCTTGGACTTTGCTCTGCATCAGAACTCGATCAATGCTCTCAACAATATTGTTTCTATATCATTAATCGCCTTCATTATACATTTATATGCGTACGTACACCAGACTGACGATGATTTGATGATGATAATTAAATGACATGCATCCGCATTCATATTCAAAACGGTTCCCCTCGAATCCATGTATTATAGTTTTTGCAACCCAGTCATTGAAAGCTAGCTAGCTAGCAGCAGCAGCTACGTTGCAGTCATGCGAGTAACCGACTGAGGTTGTTGTGAGTGTTGCTTTAAAGTTACGCATGAAATTTGGTAAAGTTCCCACGTACGTTGGCAGCGTCGCATGAGGTGCTCTTGCCCCTTTCAGGACTAGCTAGGTGAAGAGGATGAGATCATTTGTACCTAACGCCTCAACTAAGCCACCAACTGAGAATGACCACTTGACCCTTGACCTTTCATGTGGTTAACATCATCTCGACGGTGGTAGATATTTGCCCCCTTTTGACATTTAAAGGATTATTTCAGTCCACACATTAGCGGATTCCAGATCTTTGTGCGAGGTACATAAATGTGTACGGATGAATACTTTAGAGAAAATAATAAAATTGGGCTCACCTATGCAAAGTGTGATAATCCCAATGTTGAAGGGCTTGCGTGTGTTCATGAGCAATATGTACATGAATGCATTATTATGATTCATGCATAAATTGGTGCTCAAATTATGGCTTCAGGCAAGTGAGAGCTGTACATGAAGAAGCCCTTCGGAGTTCACCTGCATATACTAACCTAGTTAAGTTCAAAAAGTTAGTCGTTAGTTAAAGACTTCATTATAAATAGAGGATTTTAGCCCTTCTAAAAAAAATCTAAAGTAAAAATAGTCTGCATGAGCCCCAATTGTTGAAGGTGGGCTTGTGGATGGCACCATGCAAAAACCATGATAAGCCAAAAAAAAAAAAATCGATCCATAATAATTTGAGTCAAAGTAGGCAGTACTGTTGTCAAGATTTGATCTTGCGAGCTCATCCAAAAATAATCTATCTTTTTACCGTTGGATTGAAACAATTTTTATGAATTAATTGCTATTATTTGCATATATATATATATATATATATATATATATATATTGATAACTACAAATTCCAAAAACGAAAATGCTAAATTAAATTCTAACCCCATCAAAACTCCACCAATATCCTTAGCATTGAACTAAAATATCTTTTCCAAATTTTATGTAATTATGTGTGTATATCCCATACAAATTATTTTATTTAATATCTATACAATAATACCATATTAAGAAAATAATTTTTAAAAAAATAAATACGCATAATATTTATTATGAATTTAAAGTATTTTTTACTTTACTATAAATTTTTTAAATACTATTAAAAATAATAAATTGAAATCAACAAAATATTAAGTACAAATTATTAAAATATTGATTTTTAAATCATCATTTATGTTTAATAAGATTCCTATTAGATAAGTATTGAATAATAGGGCTATAAATATTTACTTTAAATTTTATTAAGCTAATAAAATAATTAATGAAGAAAAATTGATAAAAATTATAATTTAATTTATAATAAAAAGAAATAAAAACTTAAATTATATTAATTTCTATTCACATAAAAAAATCTTATAAAAATATAAGAAGTTTTCTTATAAATTTATATATATATATATATATTTTCATTTATTATTTTATTAGTCTAATAAAATCTAAAATAAATATTTATAGCCTTATTATGCAATACATATCTAATAATATTATTATTATATATAATTTCATTATTATATTTTCCCAGTATTTTAATAATTTGTACATAATATAAATCAAGGTATATATACAAACAACGATAATTAGTTTACAGAAATTGTTTCAACCGAAAGAAAAGGGTAAACTATTTTTGCATGAGAGCGATTATTAAACCTTGTAGGCATTAGTGGAAATGCCAAATTTATACAAAATAAAATAATGGTAAAAAATATGGAAAGGATTTTACACACAACAAATAGTGGAAATGCCTAATTTATACAAAACAAATAATGAAAAATGCTTATTTTACCATGTAATGTTCTTTTTTTATGATGTGACTTTTTTGTAATAGCCGTCACATCACTTTTGAAAGTCAAAAACAAAAATTAAGTAAAGTTTGGTGACCATTAGCTAGGTAATTACTTTTAAAATTATATGACTTATATATGATTTACTTATGTGAAGTGCATAAGAGTGATAGCAGTACAAAGCAAGTAATGAGCAACAAGAAGCTTTGGTAAATGATCTTACAAAGCAAGTATGACTTTTCTCACATCACTATCATTATGAAAGCGGGGGAATCATGTGATGAATGCAAAATGCAAGGAAATAACCACAATATTGCGACAAATACATTATGAGGGTCAAGTTGGAGCATATATAAAATTCACTAAGTATTGGAGGTTTGTAACAATTTATAGGCTGAAGTTTAGATTCCAAGCCTAAAGTTCTAATTCAAAGTCTTAATTGAAGTTTTAATACAAAGTATCTACTAAAGTATCAATTTAAAGTAAATTAATGTTTCAAGTCTTAGTGATATATGTAAAATTTTGGTATCAATTCAAAGTTTTGAAATGATCATGTCTCGAAGTGATACTTCAATTTTGAAGTTTTGAAGTAAATACTTGATTTGACGGTTTGAAGCAAGCTTAGATGTCTTGAATCAAAGTAGACTTCAACCAAGAACTTCGAATTAAGAGATTATAGTTTTATGTTGAAGTATAACATAATTGAAGTTATTTTACATATCAACAAAAGTTTATAGTAAAGTTATTTTTGAAAGTATTTTAATCAGACTTTAACAACCTCTTAAACATTAATAAGAACAAATTTTATTTGCCCTTGACATCATAAATTCATTGTGAAAAAAAATCAAATAAAATGATTAAAAAAGATATAAAAACCATAAATTCATAAAAGATAATTGAAAAATATAAATTCATTATGTTTTTTCATAAATTCATTGTGACAAACCATAATAATATATAAATAAAAAAATATTATCAAACATAAAGATAGAATACAAAGATGTTACCTTAGGTACAGAAAATGATACAAGTATGTTTTGCAACACTTGTTTACATATGGCTCACAACCCAAATGAAAATCTAAATCATTAATGTTTGTCTAATACAAAAAACCGTTGAGATAAAATGAACATAAATAATATAACATTATTCATATAAAAGACACATGCAAGCGAAGTCATGATCAACGACCATAATAATACTTTTTCCCCTTCTAATTGTTTTTCTTATAAGATTATTTTAGTTATGTACAGAAAATAATTTCATTCTCTATCTCATTGATTGCATATCAAATTCTGTACTTGAATTGTATTTAAATTTTCCTTATCACATGCAATTTCAATATCACTATATTTCAACCAAAATTCGTCTTACATGCCAAACTCAATAAGGTTCAATAATTCCAGATTAATAAATTTAGACATTATTGAGAAAAAATAGCAAAGTAAGTAATCATATTTCTTAGATTATTTTTTCTTTTTATATTATATATATGTTTTAGGCAAGCACTAACTAAATCATTGAAATGTCACACACTAAATGCAAGATGTGACGTCCCAACCTAGCATTCAAATTATTATTCAATACAAAGACGTTCACTAGATAATACACGTATTGAAAACAAATCCACCACCAAAATACCTACAATACACACGCAAATGGGTTCCATCAAAATATTATACAAATTAAAATATTTGTAATCTCAAATTGAAAATTCTCTTAAATTACAATTAATTAATAAAATCCTAAAATCATCCCTCTTATTATAAAAATTAGTTTAAAATTAAAATTCATATATTTTAATATGTGTCTATATATATATATATCACATGAATTATATATAATCCAGAAACCTTAAAATTAATTGACAAAATCAGATGGAACCGACTTTCATTCTCTGCGCGGCATTCTATATTTGTTATAACCAGCGGCTACAAATCAGTTTAGGACTGACAAATCGATAGAGACCACTATGAACCCTAGAATTTGGGATCAGAGCGAGAGAGACGTTGACACACATCTACTGCCTTCCCCGTGAAGCTTTGAACTTTGAAGACGCGGAAGTGGACCGTATGGTGTAACCGCATGCACGTACGCTGATGGAGAAGGACCGTGATGCGCGTGGATGGAGCAGGAAAGCAACAATTGGTTTTAAAATAATAACAATAATAGTTATTGTGGGTTCTAAGTTCTAACATCTAAATGCGCCAGAAAGTAAGTTCCCACCAGTTAATATTTATTAAGTGTTGCCACTTGCCAACCAATTCTTCCTTCTTTCACCCTCACCGCTATAGCAAACAATCTAGGCTCGGCCTCCAATCCAATGCCCCTTTTTCCTTAAATGAAATGCTTCAATTTTATAAATTATTTATAAATAAAAAACACAAGTTAAATCGTTTTGGTCCAAGTAGTTAATTATTTAACAAATAAATAGATATTGCGATGAATTTATTATTTGATGTTGTGTTATTGACTTATTGTGATTGTGGATGTAGTTTAAACTTCAAATGGTCTTTGCAGAGCGGAGGCAACAAACGTAATGAGGGTTGGGAGTTGTTGGAGGGGAGAAAAAATACATATTATTATTAGAATTATTTAAGAGTATTACAATAATATTAAAACATCTAGTAAAATATGAAATTATATTTGATGAGCAAGATAATTTATTTAATTTTAGCTATTTATTGGCTTAGTCAATGCATGTGGATAGAAATGACAATTCCGCTGACTATTTTTATTTGTTTTGTCCTGTCCTAAAGGAACAAATAAATAACAGGATAGATATATATGAATATTAATTATTTTTTTTAAAAAAAATTATTTTTTAAAGTTATTTAAACTTTATTATAGATACAATTGTTTTATTGATATTTGATCCCGTCTCGTCTCTGGTTCCAACCCGAACTCATTTAAGTCATCAAGTCACCTGACCTGTCCGTTGCCATTCCTGCCCGCGGCTGCCTGCCATATGATACACATTCTTACAAAAATATTTTTTTTCATATGAAGAAAGACATGGCGTAAAAGGAGACAAGAGGGAGGGAGGGAGGGAGACGTCAGCGTGACGTTATATAATAACATTAGTTTCGATGTTTCCAAGTAGACAAGCGGGAAACAGGTGTTGCGCTACTGTACGGTGAGGAGCACCGCAAATTTGGTGCATCCTACTCGACTCGAGGGGAGGGGGGAAAAGGTTTTTTGTACTTTACTCGCGTCATAATAACTTTGTAACACACAATTAACATAAAAAACAATTTTGGGCCTGAAATTTCCATCATCTCACCACACCATCATAAACCATTAACACCCACCAAAAATAAAATAAAATAAAATAAAATAAAATTTTTTTTTTTGTTTTTTAAAAAATAAAATGGGTTGTTCATCACGGCGGTTCAATTGTAAGAGCTGTTGATCGTGTCATGCACTTTCCGTTTCTGTGTGGGTCGCCGCGCTCTATAATTCCCCCCCACACCACCACCACGCAACGCTCTCATGTCTGTCAGTGTCACACTCCCTCCTCTCTCCTCTCTCCTCTCTCTCTCTCTCTCTCTCTCTCTCTCTTTCTCTCTGACTTACTCCGTTCTTTCATGCTCTGGTTTTGACGTTTTCTGGGCCGTAGATCCAACGTTTCTGTTACCTCTGACGCCTTCTCTCTCTCTCTCTCTCTCTCTCTCTCTCTCTCTCTCTCTCTCTCTGTTCTCATATCAGTTATCAGATCTCTCTCTCGCTCCCCGCGTCCTCTGATGATTAGACTTTGACCAAGTCCCGATCTTTGACTGGCCTCGTCGCAGCAGCTGACTTCCCACCACCACCACCACCAGCAGCAGCAGCGATGGGGCAGTGCTACGGCAAGCCGCCGCACCCATCCCGCGACGGCGACGCCTCCGCCCCCACCGTCCTCACCGTCCCCGCCGATTCCATCGCCGTCGATCATCCTCCCCCGTCCCCGCTGCCCTCGACGTCCACCAGCAACGGCGCCACCTCGAAGGACCCGACCACCCCTGCCCGCGGCGCCGGCTCTTCCTCCACCAGTCCCTGGACAAGCCCCTACCCTCACGGCGCGGCCAGTCCCCTTCCCGCAGGCGTTTCCCCGTCTCCGGCCAGGTCGACGCCGCGAAGGTTCTTCCGGCGGCCTTTCCCCCCGCCGTCTCCGGCGAAGCACATCAAGGCCTCGCTGGCGAAGCGGCTCGGCACGGGGAAGCCAAAGCAGGGTCCGATCCCTGAGGAAGGGACTCAGGCGGAACAGCAGTCGCTGGATAAGAGCTTCGGGTATGCCAAGAACTTCGGCGCCAAGTATGAATTGGGGAAGGAGATTGGTCGAGGGCATTTCGGTCATACTTGCTCCGCCAGAGGCAAGAAAGGAGAGCTCAGAGATCAAACCGTGGCTGTGAAGATCATTTCCAAAGCAAAGGTATGCGCGTGTCTATGATTCATTCATTCATTCATTCATTCACTCACTCGCGGCTTCTTCGATTCTTGCCTTGGTCGTGCTAGGCTTAACTCGTTGGCTATGGGTTGGTTCACTTTACCCATTTTGGAAATTGGAACCGGTCAAATTGTTATCTGTTTTGGTTTCTATTACAAATTTTAATTTGGACACAAATGGCCGGACATAAATCATTGAGGGAGGTGATTGAGTATTATAGACAGTTTATATAGAAAATGAAAGTTCCTTTTCCCCCACCTTTTTACTCTTAGTTGGACAAATATATATGCAGCCCATGATTGGGTTGGGAAATGACAGTAATAAAAAATAGGGCAACCGGCAATGTTTTATGGGATTTCTAATACGTGACACGCCTGAAATGCATAATAATATATCATTTCTTGATTTTTTTTCCTCCCATAAAAAGGAATCTTGATATATCATTTCTTGATTTTTTCCATTTCTATAAATCACTTCCTTCAAAATTTGTAAGTAAAATAAATTGCTGCGCCTGTTGTCCCTTTTTCAATGACTCCTTTTTTCTAGACAATAAGTCCTTGATGGGACACTCTTTTATGAAAAAAAGGTTCTTAAATGTCATGTCATTATTTTATCTATATATCACTGCCTGCTTGGTGTTGGAGTAGCTTCAGAAATTACAAAGAATTTATAAACAAGTAAAAAATAAAAAGCTGTGCAGTGTGTACACACTTGCTTAATTTAGATGTTCGTGCCATAGTAGTCATATTTTATATTTTATGGATATATATATATATATATATATATATTATTAACAAGAAATTATTAATATATTCCTAAATTGTTTTGGTTTTGTTGGGGTCGATTTCTGCACACGAGTAGGAGATGCTCTATCCAAGCAATTCCTGGAGGTCAATCATCCCTCACGGATTTGCTTGGCAAGAACCTCTCGTGCAGAAATTGACAGAGTTTGGCATGTTTATTATTTTTGCCAATGTAGAAATGATACAATAGTTTGTAAGTTGAATTGCTGAAATACCACTATTCAAATTTCCTTGAACTGAATGGGATTTGAGTTTAAAATGATTACCATATTATTGGCAACAATTTAGTGAATGAGATATTATGTTATTTGTGTAATAGCTGCTTATTCATCACTTCGCCTCGTATTTTCATATCTAGTTATAACTTGTATGTATCTTCACTCTTGGAGGTTGAAGCGGAAGTATCTGTATTGGTTTGTTCTTGCCTTCATCCTTTGAAGCATCTGTTATTCAGTAAGATTATTTGGTCTGAGTTTTTTGAAGTATCTGCTTCTTAAAAAGTCTTGCTTTGACAGATGACCACAGCAATATCAATTGAAGATGTTCGTAGAGAAGTGAAAATATTAAAAGGCCTATCAGGGCATAAGCATCTGGTCAAATTTTATGATGCATGTGAAGACACCAACAATGTCTACATAGTCATGGAGTATGTCTTTTCTTATTACCTTTGAATTTTCACGGTCTCTGTCATTTTTGTTCTTTAGAGTATGCTAATTATTTCCTTTCATGCCTCATCTTTCATCTATTTTGCAAGTAATGGTCCTTTGAGATTTTGAGTTCCTTTGTGAAGACCCTTAATGCTCCTTAACTAAGCAGTTACTTATGAAATATTTTAAAAAGTTCTCTTTTATTGTTAAACTTGAATTCTGTTTTCTCTCTTTGTGTTACAACTTTTACTCATCGTTTTGGCATCACCGCTTGTTTAAAAAGTATTGTGGATAAAAATGTCTAAAATTTGTAGAATTGTTTTTGTACCAGATTGTGTGAAGGTGGAGAGTTGCTAGACAGAATTTTATCAAGGTTAGATGAGTTCTTTTGATAAAATATTAAGTATATAACTTTTTTTTAAAGATTTTTTTTTTTACATATTTTTTGAAACCAGAACTCATACTTGAGCCTGTTTCATACATCCTGTTGTTGTAGGGGTGGTAGATACACAGAGGAAGACGCAAAAGCCATTATTTGGCAAATCTTGAGTGTCGTTTCATTTTGTCATCTTCAAGGTGTTGTGCACCGTGACTTAAAACCAGAGGTTTTTACTTCTTGCAACTCAATATGTAATTTTTATGGATTGTGAGAACAAAATTTCTTTCCTTGATTATACAGTAGCCATCTCTCTCTAACATTCTTAATCTGTCCTTTTACTGATTTTAATTTTAATTATTGTGTTTTTGTTTAACAGAATTTTCTTTTCACCTCTAGAAATGAAGATGCTGATATGAAGCTTATAGATTTTGGTCTATCTGACTTCATTAGACCAGGTAATACTACAGGATCCTCCATCTGTTTTAATCCCCCATTTTCAGCTGAATTCTTTATTAATTTTGGAAAATTTTAAAAAATAATGTGAGCAAAATCTCATTTGAAAGACCTTATCTTTTATCCTTTAATGGATAATGAAAATTTTATACTTTCTTCTCGTAGATATACAGTTTCAGCTACCAAACCAAGCCAACTGACCTTAATATACCATTTTGGCTACATTTAAAAAATTCTATTTAGCCAGACTGCATAGCAAGGAAAAAGTGTATACGAGTTCTTTCTGGCTTAATATTTGAACTTGGGATATAGGATTTACAATAGTAGGAGTTGCGGCAACACTAATTTGTGTGCTTCTGAGTATATGTGTGCATGTTGCATGTTACACACAAACACATGAGAAAAGGTACCTTGTTCCAGAAATCAGGGTACCTCCTGTGCTGAAAACATAAAAAAGGCCCTCAGCTTAGAGTGATCTACGCGTGCACAAAATGATGTTAAAACAAGGCCTTGTTGAGAGCTACAGTGAAGCAAGCATGTGAAGCAATAAAAGGAAATAAAAGATCGGGTTGGTTGTTGCTCACCTGCTTTGCAACTGGTGACAGCTCCATTGCCTCCTTCTGCAACATTTGATGCCCTTCAGACCTAGCTGCCACCAGTTCCGTGGAGACTACAGCTAGCCAGATCAGTCCATCTGGTCTCTCTCTCTCTCTCTCTCTCTCTCTATTGGGTTGAGATTTGGTGGCAGCGTCAGTGACAAGCAAGGTGGGACTGGAGTCAACAATGAAGGGGACATGGCTGTTGCCCGTGCAGGATTTGGCAAAGGCAACAACAAGCTGGGGAATGAAGTGGCACAGGCTCCAATAACAGGGGCAAAGGAGAATAAAGGATAGGGTTGCTCTATTGTGGGATGCTGTGTATGAGTGTACTTTTGGTTTTGTATTTTGCTTTATTGTTTTGCACAGGAAGTGCCCTGTTTTTTTGGAACAGGGTACTCTCTCTATACATATACATATATTCATGTTATGAATTGCATTGTCTTAATGAGCTTAGTTTTTTTTCCCTTTTCACTCCTTATGCATGAGCATGTCCTGTAACAAATTACATCCATTGATTTGAATGGTGTGTCAATATGAACTGACAACTTGTGTTTTCTTACACCCTGGAGCATCATTTTATTTCTCCAGTGTCCGAACTCCAGACACCCTACATATCAAGGGAGCCTTTCTATTGGTCTGTAGTACTCCATGCAGATCAATGTTCCTTGGGTGTTCCAAGACACTACTAATTCTTCTTCTGTTAAAATATGTTCTTTCCCAAGTCTCAGTCATCTCAATTCATGTCATGACTGTGCAGACAGGTATGTTGGGTGCTGCTGACTGGCTACGCTGGACTATGTATTTTTATAACTCAATTAGATTTTATTTTAGTCCAAGCTCTGGATCGTGTCAGCTTGAGCTTTCTCATAACTTTAATGGGATTGTTTTTTTTGTGTCATGTAGCTTTACTAAGTTTAATGTTGTTAAAGCATGGTATGTTAAGGCTGCATTTGTTTGTTCATGAACCTTTACGACTTAAGGTTTGCATGCTCCTAGTCATCAAGGAAATGACTCCACTATATATGCTTAATTTTGTTTGGCCTGTTCAATTGGTGTAATTTCGAAAGTGGGGTGTATCCAG
Source organism: Taxillus chinensis (assembly GCA_023512835.1). NCBI lineage: Eukaryota > Viridiplantae > Streptophyta > Magnoliopsida > Santalales > Loranthaceae > Taxillus > Taxillus chinensis. Next base: position 4,976,086 of record CM042091.1, on the reverse strand, counting down.
CATATGTAGGGGGAGTTATGGTCTTTATTATTAAATTTAGAAGTGTGTTGTAATCTCTCTTGTAATGATAATGTTGTTGGCCTTCAGGGTCTGTTATCTCTTGTGATTGTTGTCGCCTTCTTAGTGACTTTTAGTAAATCCTTTTTCCCTATAAAAAATAAAATGGCCTGTTTAATTGGTGAGTGATTCTCTACTTGCTCTAAAGCTAGGCCTGAATTACACCAAATCCGAACTCAAAAATGGTTGGTCAACTTCGTCAATTGAGGCAAGATAACATAGGTACAAACAGAAAGCACTTGAACTCTGGTTGAAGTCGTGCTCTAGGGCGGTGTTATTGGGGGAAGATGGAGAGGTTTTTGGAGCCAACAGATAAGGTTGAGATTTTTGGAGAAGCAATTGGAAAGAGAGATGAGAGAATGTAGTGTGAGAGATAGCATGGTAAATGACTTGGATTTTAGGTCTAGAAGTCACTATCCTTAAATGACTATCTTTATTTTCATTAATCCAAAAATCATTTTACTTTGTCTATTTTCTTTGTGGCTATCAAAAATCAAATAAAATTAACAAATCTTTAATCTCAATAATATGAGATCGGCTATATAAATCAAAACAAGTGGAAAGTTTATATTTGATTTAACACACGGATCCTTCTTTTAGAAATATTCCTATCGGTGTTCATTTTGTTTCAAATCTAGCAATATCTTTTGTTATCAATTTCATTCAAGTCATTTTTTTCTATCTTTTCTTCAATTTTGTTATCTTGTTTAATATTAATCTTCTCCATTTTCCTACATGATGAATATTTTTATTTTAAATTTTGTCCATTGTAGTTTTACTCAACATTTATTTTAATATTTGCATCTTAGCTTGAACTTTTGTGTAGTTTTTGTTTAGCCCAACACCCCTAAAGAATGTTTAATTAACTTTTCTTTTAAACTCAGTGATATATTGCGGTCATACAAAACTCCCGTCATACTTTTCCACTTAAACCATTTGGTTTTAATCCTATGGTTGATATTACCATTATTCTCTTTGTTTTGTTAAATCATTGACCCTAAGTATCTAAAACATTCTATGACTGTTATCTATTGATCAAGTGTAATAACACTTTGCCTTTACACTGTATATTTAGTTTTTGATACGCTTAATCTAAATTTTCAAGCTTATAGAGTTTGTTTCTATAACTCTAATTTTTAGTTAACTCCTTTGTTCATATTATCAATGAACACGATATATCACTATATATCCTTATGTGTGATTCTTGATGCATCCCATTGTAATTGAAAACTCATTGGTTAATCCATCACGAGTTCTAACATTGGTTACAATTTCCTCATATATTTTGGGCTACCAAACACTCAAAAAATTTTAGAATACCATTTTTCATGATCTATTGCAAATCCTGACGTAATCCTTTTTTTAAATGTTTACCGTTCCTTGCTCACCCACAAAATGCAAAGAAGATATTTTGTAAGCATTATAATACTATCATAATTAATTATGAAAGTAAATCTCACTTTCATTTAGTGTGTTGTACTTCAAACAAAAAGTACAGAAATATTCAAATTTTAGTCTGGTACAATACTTGCTGTGTTAACAACATGCTTTTTGTCAGTTTGTCTAACTATTTATGTTTTTATTTTTTCTTGCCTTTGCAGATGAAAGGCTGAATGATATTGTTGGCAGCGCATACTATGTTGCACCTGAGGTCCTCCATAGATCGTACAGTCTTGAAGCAGATATTTGGAGTATTGGTGTCATAACTTACATATTGTTATGTGGAAGTCGCCCCTTTTGGGCTCGCACAGAATCAGGAATCTTTCGTGCAGTTCTAAGGGCTGATCCTACTTTTGATGATTTACCTTGGCCATCAGTATCGCCAGAAGCCAAAGATTTTGTAAAAAGGCTATTGAATAAGGACTACAGAAAACGAATGACTGCTGTTCAAGCACTAAGTAAGTTCATACTTCTTTTTCTGTTCAGGCACCAAGTAAGTAAACTGAATCGTGGGCACAGTTACTGTGAATTTAATTTAATTTTTTGTGGAAGGATTTACTAAACTGTTTTCTTGATATTTTTTTGAAAGAAGGTAGATGTCAATTACAGAAAAAAAGAAGGAAAACAATACATAACCTGAGTTAATGATCATGAATGGGAAGTGATGCCAACTGGTTACAAATTTAGCAAATAGCTAGGTATATCCGGCAATACAAACACAATATCTTTCGCTAAGGTAGCAGAGAAGCTATCAAAAGAGACAGCCTTTCTCCAAATACACAATTTTTTCCAACCAAGTAGTCTGCGTAAAGACCATTGGAAGTGTCCTAAGAACCTTCATTTTCCATCCCAATGAATGAACAGACGAATAAACAAAGCTGTTTTCTTGATATGTGCTTTTGTAGCTCAGATACACTATTGTCAGGGTTTGTCAATTGCCTCCAATGTATTGGTTGTTGAAATCTTATGGTTGAGTACATTACATTAAACTGCTTTCGATGCAGTGGAAATGTGACAAAATTTGTTTTGCTTTTATAAGATGCATTATTAGTTTTCTTTAGATTTATATACTTTGTTGGTTTTCAGCTGTACTTAAGCAATTAGTGGTTGAATCTTTGCTCTCTTTTATATCTGGTTTATTTATCTACTCTTATTTGGAAAATTAAGTGTTTTGTATAGCAATTTTCCCCAAATTAACAGAACCGTGATTGCATTTGTTGGTTTTGCTTTTATATTTATATTTTTATGTTATCATATTTTCATCTATGGTGATTCTTTTTTCACCCAATGTGCATACTACCTTCCTAACACATTTAGTCAATTCCTTAATTAAAGAACGCACTTGCTATTGTCTATATATTTTTTGAACTTACGAATGTGCCTCTAATTGCAGCTCACCCTTGGTTACGGAAAGAAAGTCATCCTCTACCTTTAGATATATTGATATACAAGTTAGTCAAGTCATACCTGCATGGAACTCCTTTTAAGCGTGCTGCACTAAAGGTACTAATTTTCTATGTTTTACTTTGCTTTTTTTAAAAAATTGTATTAGCGTATTCGGGACATTTTATGGCTTTTTAGCATAGTTGTTAAAAGCGCAGGGGCTCATGAAGCGCCGAGGGATTGTAGGGCTTAAATGTAAAGTGCAAAGACAAAACGTACAGCAAAGCACACTATATATTTATGTGTGTGTATATACACACACACACACACACATATATATATATGGATCACATTTTTTTGTAATTTATTCATATAAATATTCTTCTCAATTTAATGGGTAGTAAGTTATTATAGTACAGAAATTAAGTAGCAATTTATTCTCCCAGTTCATACCAAATGAAAATAAAATAGTTAACAAGAATTATTTTTTCAAAGAGACTACAGTGTTAAGAAAAAATGGTGCTCAAAGAAAACATTTGACAGTGGACGTCGAAACACAAGACAAGAAAAGAAAGAAGAGATAGAATATGTATAAAAAACTTATAGAATATATATAAAAAACATATGCATTAAAAGAACAGAAACAAAACGACAGCAAAACTCACCTGCAGCGATGACGGCTTATGTGATGCATATGGACTACCGGTTGAAGCAGAGGGAGGGAGAGATGGTTGGTGACAAAGGGAGTTGATGGAGGTATCAACGAAACTGATATCCACGCTGGGGAAGACAGAAGTGACCGATGCCGGAGCTGGCAGATAAGAGCAACAAGAAGGTCTACCATCGATACAAGCCCATGAGTCATTCTCTTCACCAAAAATTGGGAATTTTGGATGAGAGCTGTTTTGGGGCAGAAGTTAGGGAGGCTGTTGCTGCAAGCCTTCAACTCAAATCTTTCCTCACTACAGTGTCCCTTTGGTACGAACTTCTCATTTTAAAAAAAGGGGCTTCAGGTAGCCCAAGCGCACACATCGATTCGCCTATGCCTGACCTGTAATGTGGCGCAAGCGCCAATAAGTGTGTGCCTGTTCAACAGCACTGGGCTTTTGCTGGGTAAGGCGAGATCCATGTTCCTCGCCTTGCTTGGGGTACTGTTTACTATATATTGAGTATGGCAATCATTGCTTGCAAATTTTAAGGGGACTCTGTTTTTACTACTATGCTTCTGCTGCTTTTTACTAATCAGAGGAAGTGGAACATTTAATGAGTTCAATGTATTAATATTTTCCCTGAAGTTTTTTTTCTTAAATAATGAAATTAGCATTTTTGATTGATATGGTAGAATATTCAAAAAATTAGATAAGACCAATAATTATATATAATTATTTTTTTCATTAATTTCTTAGTTTCTTCCCCCATGACCTTAGTTAGATATGTAGAAAGCTTAGTATCAATGGGCAACAAGGTTAAAACATGGATGTATGCTCAGGAGGCTGTTCTGAAGACGCTACCAAATTTGTAGCTTGAATAGTGAGATGGTTCAGTTTATTTGTGTAATGAAGTTTTATCAAGTATGCATTCAATAATGAAGTACAGATGGGGGAGAGCGGAACTATTGTGGAGTGTCAAATTTAGATTGTTTGTTCCCAATAATACCAGTGTGAAGAAGAGCTGTTGTAGAGATAAAGAAACAAGCTTATTGCCACGACTAGGATCTTTGTCCCCATATTGAATGGAATATTGTTTTGTGTTCAATCATCAGCGCAATTCATATTTTTAAAAACCATGTAGTGTTTTGAGATCATTGCTGATTCCATATTATTGGAATTAAGGCCAATTGGTTTGATAGTGTTTTGAGACTAATGTCATGCAAGTATCTTAACATGCTTTTAAATCTCTTAAATGATGGTAATCATCATAAATTACTGGTCTTATATTTTAAATGAGCGTCGGTGTGTGGAGCCATGGGGGGCATGACATTTTTTTTCCTTACGAGCTGAAGTATCTATATTGATAGCTTTTTTTTTTTTTGAAGTTGAAATATTTCCCCGTTATTGATACTGATTGGCTTCAACTTCTTGTTCATGTTTCAGGCTCTCTCCAAGGCCTTGACAGAGGACGAATTATTGTACCTTAGAGCTCAGTTCATGCTATTAGATCCAACTAGAGATGGCTATGTGTCCCTGGAGAAGTTTAAAACGGTTATTTACTGCTTTTGTTTCTGTTTAGACTTTTGAACTTGACTGTACAGAATAAATCCGGCTCCCTTCAATTGAAATCCATGCTAATAATTAGGGTGTAAACTATTGCAGGCTCTTGTGCAGAATGTAACAGATGCCATGAAAGAATCCAAGGTTCTTGATGTTCTAATTTCGGTAGGGCTTCTAAACTGTGTAATGATAATGTATATCATTATATTAAAACCTTTGTGAATTGTATGTGAATGAATTATTGGAAAGGAGAACGCAGTTTTTGCAAGCGTGGTTTTAGGGCTACAGATGAGCTGGTTGAACTATTAAAAAAATGTTGCTATGGTGCTCTGATCTTAGTTAAGTTTGGGATAGCAATAATTTAAGAATCTAGGTGTAGGTACTAGGTAAAGTTAAGATTTATTATTGGAGTCTTGGATTGCCTGAGCCAAGTGCCAGTTTGCACAGGTTGGTATATCCAATCTAATCCATGGAAAGTTGTAACGTTGCCTGGGGTTCGGTTTTGGTGCACTTCCTCTGGTTACGTGTTTAATTCTTATTTATTTATTTATTTATGCTGTTATGTGGTGCGTCTTATGCTGTATTGTAGCATTTCAATGGTCACGGGTAAATTAACTTCCGGATTGGTCTCCCATTTCAGATGGAACCACTCTCATACAGACAGATGGACTTTTATGAGTTCTGCGCAGCTGCAATCAGCACACATCAACTTGAGGCCTTGGAAGGGTGGGAACAAATTGCATCAACTGGTTTTGAGTATTTTGAAAGGGAGGGTAACCGAGTCATCTCAGTTGAGGAATTGGCTCGGGTATTTTTATTTATTTTTGTCTAAGATGCTTAATTTCATCTGACTTTTTCCATCAGCTTTTGAATCTGTCAGGCCTGTATTGTTCTAAATCTTATCTTTTTACGCAGGAACTAAATCTGGGCCCTTCAGCACACTCAGTACTTAGAGATTGGATTAGAAACTCTGATGGAAAGCTGAGTTTGCTTGGTTATACTAAATTTTTGCATGGTGTGACAATTCGAAGTTCCAACACAAGACACCATTAGTTTTTATAGTTTTTACAATTGATTCCTCAAAATTCATGTCATCCGAGGATTTGCAGGAATTTTTTTTTTCTTTTAAATTTTTTTTGGGAGAGGGGTATTCGGGTTCGAGGAGAGGGAATAGTTGTTGTAGATGAATGTGTGTCGATCCTGTTGTGAGCCTGTTACCAAAATTTCAGATTGAAGAATTATTCCTTTCTCATTCCCAGTTTTGCAAATTCCAATTTGTTTGATAAAATGTTAGTAATATAATGAATATGGTATGGCTCAAAGGTTTTGGTGACATTTACTTATTAATATTTAGATTCTAATAGTTGTACACACAATATAATGCAGACTACAATGGCCTCATGTTTCATGGTTCAATTGGTGTCCATGTTTTGTCGAGGAGGGCTAGTAAAGCTATATATATGTACACATATTGTATTGTGTTTTTTCAGTAACTTAATCTTACAATTAAATTGAAATATTTTTATATTTTGTTTGCCTACGATAAATTACTGTTTCATGAGGATCGCATAACTGAATATTCAACCCGACATGGGAATAAGAGGGTTGGTTCGAACAATCAAACAATTACATCTGCACGCATGCAATGGAAAACTGATTATGATAATTCGGTACACAAATTATAGGATATTCCTCATCATTATTACTAATACATGATAGCATGTTTTTATTACATAACGTTCATCATTCCTCTTCAACTAAACAGAAATTACCTTCCCAAACATCATATCCATATGCAATGGCATCTGCAATAAAATTATGGAGAGTAAATGAAAACCAAACATTATAAATTTATTAACGCTGCATGAAGAGCAATAACATTTAAGTACTTGTGTCCATCCTAATCTGAAAATTTGTCGAAACGACATCAAATGATTGCAATGAAGTTGTGAGATTTTTATTTTATTTTTTATAGATTTCATTTTGACAATTAAGCTTACAAAATTTTTATGGGTATGTCCGCGCCTCCTTAATTTACTAAGTGACACAAACTCCATTAAATATATAGGTTGGATACAACAAGTATTTTAGGACATTTTCATAACATGTGATTCTTTAAATTGACCCTAATTTAATACTTTCAGTCTTTCAAATAAATTAACTGAAAGGACGTGAACAGATATAAATTCATGCCGAATTTGATAATAGAAAATATATAGCATTTTCAATTTAAATGATTAAATAACAAGTAATCAAAGTTTGACCACAAAAGCTTCTATAAATTTGTAAGCATTATAAAATTTAATAGGTTTCCATGTTTTTTTTTTTGGTTTGTTTATTAAATCCATGTATTTAAAGTTTCAAATTTGATAAAAGTAAAAAAAAAAAGTTATTTAAAGTTTTTGGTTAAAATATATAATTATATGTGATTAATATTTAGTTATATGGACGATTTTAAAAAATATTTGATAGTACACTCTTAATATAAAACAATTGATTTTGTTGGTCTCATGTCTTGATGACTTTTCATAAAAGTTTGTAGATAAGGCGGTATATAATATTCTATTCGCTTTCTATATAGTTGCACATGACTTTTCAAAAAAAAAATCGTCAAAAACTTTTTAATTTGCGTACAGTTTCGTATACATCATAACATCATCCACCATATTATAATTTTAATTCATACTTTCGAATTTCATTTCAATTTTATTTTTAAATATTATTTTGTTTAATATTTCAATAAATTCCAAATAAGTGGTAATCATGGCTGGCTAGGTAACCAATATCTGCATCCAACGATTTTAAAACTTAATTTACTGGCCGAGAGGAAAGTGATAATAGATAACATGATATTCCGTCTTATCTCTCGTTGCATTTAATTTTAATTATTTATAATTAAATTTTATAATATTTCAAATAATTTATTTAATTATTTTATAATTATTATTTATAAATTTTAAATGTTATTTGTTATTATAAATTAAATTAATTTTGTTAATTTTTTAGATCAATAATAATATAGAAATTTAATTTTAATCAAAATTGTTAGTATAAGCTGAACTAATAAGCAACAGTATCGAAATGTGAATACTGAATAACCTCTCTCGTCACTGTCGTCAGTCTTACTAATAAGCAACAAATAAGATAGAGTAAAGTTTTAAAACGTGATATTACCCTACTGCCAGCAACAAATATATACACGTAAAAATAAAAAAAAAACGAACTTTTTTTTTTTTTTTTTGATTTTGGGTTTAGGAAAGAAAACGAACGAAAATAAATTAATAAAATTAAAATATGGACCCAATATCGAAGAAAATGTACCTGAAATTTAAAGTAGAGAAAGCGTCTCCTCTGCTCCCACCTCATCTTCATCCCAGGACTTACCCATTTGATGGGTCTGGAGCTCAGGATAGATTTTCCTCTTGAGCATCTTTTTCATGAACTAATAATTAACACGGATAATACGGAAAAACAGAAACGAAGAGACACAGTCGTTAATTAACTAAAAGGTGGTTCGCAATTACGGGATGAAAAAATGTAAACAGAAACGTAGACTTTCAATAATGGGTACACGTATAGGGGTGGTTGCTCATCATCACTCACATGGTGAAGTTGTCGGGCCAGGCGACAGTCCTCCGTAACCTTTGGGATCAGTTTTTTCACCAGGGACAGCGTGTTCTTGTGAGCACCGAAAGCAGATTTGGGGTCCGAGCACGAACCCACCACGGGCCGCTCACTCGCCGTCACTTGCTGTGTGTCCGAAACAGAATCCGAGTCCAGCAGCTGGTGGCTGTGGTAGCGGCGGCGGCGGTGGTGGTTGTGGCTGCGGCGACGCTTCTTTTTAACATTCGCCATTTGTTGAGTGTGGGATTGGTCCTCCATGAAGAGCTCTGCCAGCGTCCTTCGTTCCCCCTTTTTCTTAAAATCATCAGCCTCGTTTCCCAGCATTGCATTGACCCCCGCCGCCGAATGGGCGGCTGTGGTGACAACGGAATCCAGGTTCATCATGATGACCATGTTATTATGTTCACCTGCTTCAGCTTTAAAATGCTCATTACTACCACCTGTGATCTGTCGGAGCTCTGAGCTGATAGAGGAGACTAAGGGGTTGAGCTCATTTTCTTCATCAACTTCCACATTTTTAGGTGTGGTTTCGCCACCACCACCACCACCATCATCGTCACCACCATCATCATAGTCGTCCCCTTTTTCTTGGGTCTTCTCTTGGTCATAGATTATAGGGTAATATTGGGCAGCTTGTTTATAATTAGGTTGATCCAGGGGTTGGAGGCCAAAGGTGCCGATAGCGAGAATGCCATCCCTCCAGAACCCATCAATATTATGGATCTCAGCTTCACCAATATCATCAAGGCCAAGGCCAAGGCCATGGCAGCAGGCGTGTTTCAGTAGCGCCTTTGTCTCGTGGTCGCCATTCCTCACGAGTAATTCAGCTGCAGCAGCGGCTTCGTGTCCACTACCTCCTTTCTTCTTCTTCACTAGCCCTACATCTATATATATATTCATTCAGAGAACATAAATTCATCAAAACGTATAGTAAACAACACACACACACATAATGGGAACGAATGAACTTATAATTATATTATCAGACGGACCTTGGGTAAGAGAATCTGCTGTGGAGCGTTGGTTGTTATGATGAACAAACGTCCGGTGCACCCAATTAAATACCTGCTACCAGAGTTTATTATAGAAACAACAATAATTAAAAGATAGAGACAAAGAGAGAGTGTGAGTTTGTGGGGTAGAATCACACGCATAAGCAAGACTAAGACAGATTATCTTGCTTCATTGGGTAATTAAATGAAAATTAATTAAGTTAATATATAGGCCAAACCTTCATAGTTGCGGGATGAGGAAATGGGGGGCGGAAGAACGATGATGAGGCGAATCATAAATCAATGATCGTCCAGAGGGGAGTGAAGGGAAAAAGTAGGGAAGGAATGGAGAAGGCCGAGTGACGTGGAAAGCTAAGAGAACGGCATGTCGATGGTGGGCCGGGGCCTGGCCATGGGGCCAGAGAAGGGGATTGAGTTGATGTTCGGTTGTTGCGCTGCATGGCATGTTGTGTTTGGTCTTTGATATGGCACCATCGGTGGTCCGCATTTAATAATAACATAATAACAACAAAGTAACGTTGTCCTCTTCCAAATAATATCTCTCCATGTTAGTTTATGCTGTACAGTTTTTTTTAATATTTTTTTTCAAGTAAACATTACTAGGAGGAAGGGAAAAAAATTTCAAACCCATAATTATGACACAGAATGATATCCTTGCATCCCTTTTAAAGAACGACCGATTATGATGAATTAGTACATCAATAGAATGAACTGAAAATTTTGACATGTTTTGATGATTTTGGCACATTCTTTTTTGTAGGTGTAGTATAAGAGTATTCCATCAGATTTTAGTTTATCATTTTTATTTTAGGATCTATTATTTTTATATAATTTATTTATTTTCTAAAAACCTTTTACATCTATTAAACATTTTAACTCTTTAATTCATTAACTATTTTTTCATTTGTGATATATTTCTGTATATAACTTAGCTTAAGAGACAAGTGATCCTTTACAATTTGGAGTTATCAAGCTTCAAGTTGGCTCTTCTAACTATATTATGATTTTCTAAGGGTTACACGGGCTCTCGCAACATAAGCTTACTTTAGTTAGGCTATGTGGTGATTCCGATTAATTACTTCAATCCTTTTAAATTAATTATAAGGATATGAACTAGCTAGGTGATCAACATCAATTCAAGCATTAAGCAATCCTATTTCTAATTAATCTACAATAATTCATACAATTACAATAATAAAAAATGACAATTAGTAATAAATATAAACACTAATTTATATATAAAAGTTTCACAAAATAAATATAAGAGCAAGAAATAGGGTTTAGGGTTACAAAGAGAAAAAAAACTAAACTAAATCAAACATAAACCCTAAGATGTCATTCTTGAATTTGTGTTATCCCATATAATTTTGTTGTCTTCTCCTTACTCCTTCTAACCTTGGATGAAGAACCCTAGATGATAATCCTTGCATCTCCTCTCTCTACGGTGATCCCCTTTAACATTTGTACATGGTTTAGAAGGCCAAAAAACCAAAGAATATGATCCTCTTCCAAGATGTGTGTAGTGTGTACGTAAGAGGTCAAAGGATCACACCTAAAAAACCCTAACAGCCTTTATATATAGGACAACTACCTATTTCCTTATTTTCTCCTCCCATCGCACCCAAAAATGCCCAATTATCCTTCCAAAATACATAATTACAACAAAAACCAGGGTTATAATAGAACTAGATGGTGCAATGGAGTGTTGCTTGACATTGTGCATGCGTGTGTGTGTGTGTGTGTGTCATTGTCCTTCTTCACTGGCTACTTGCTCAAGCCTCGAGTTCAAAGCTTATTAGAGGCTGTTTAACATTAGAGCACCGAATGGAGCCTTAAGCCAAGTCTTCGAGTTACCTGAAGCCATGCTTTACACTCGAGCATCAAGGTGGAAATCACGAGCAGGAGTTTGTAAAATGAGAGTTCATTTGTCTCTTGTGCCTCTCCTTTAAGAGGATCTTTTTGGAATGAAAACACATATAAACTCCTAGAATTATATATCAAAATAGCCCTAACAACTCATCACTACAATTTTGTCTGAGAGTGTATATACCATCTATCAAAGTGTAATAACTCAAGTCTCCTATAGTATAATATTGTCCGGTTCAGAGCTTAAGCTCAATTTTCGATTTTGTTCTTGACAGTGTCACACAGGCACCCTAAAAGTTCTCTTGACAAGAGAGGTCTCCATGCGCCACTTAAGAAACACACTTCATTCTCCTCCCTAGTCGATGTGGGACTTGTAAAGTCCTCAGACCTTGCAAAAATCATTTGTCCACCTAGTTACTTCATAGCCGGCATTACCCATAAACCAGAATCAAAGTCATCTCTTCTAATTATGTTACTTATCATATATAATTTTTTTCTCCTTTTTTCTCTTAAAATTAATATTTTATTAAATAAAAAAAATATGAAATTTATTGTTCCATGCGGTAAAAAATGGATGTTTAAATTTTATAAAATTAAAATCTTTCATTAAATTCTAAGACAAATGATAATACTAAGTTTGGACCAGACATCCAATTATTTATTGAGAGGTAGTTGCTTCCTTAATTCCGATCCCCCGATATTTGACTCTTTAATTAAGATAAGGTGGCTTTCGTTTTCTGCTTTTTTTAGGCGCAGCAACGTGCTGCTTTTCTTCTGACCGGGCCCATATATATGGCCGAAGCCCAAAAGCATACATCCCAACTCGAAGCTTTGAACATCATATGAATTAAGGAAAGAAGGCCGACGGCCATCCAGAATAGAAAGTAGCGTCTACGGATCGGTGCAATCGTAAATTTATTTATGTTTTATATGTTGAGTGTTCATGCATACGTGGGAAAAAAACACTGTTATAGTCAAGATGTCTGCTTTAAAAAAAGTTTTTTTTTAAAAAAAAACTTTGTGGACCAACAAGCACTATATTATATAAGCTGAAATAAAACGAAAATTCATACCGCTCTAATATTATTTTAAAACAAATGATTACAAAATTAATTACAAGAATCATAAATTTCTCCTAAATAATATAATAACTTAACGTAATATTATTTTTTAAAAAGATATTTATATTTAATTAAAATTACTTTTAGATGTAATAATTAATTTATTAATTCTTTATTCATGAATAATTTTTATATATACCATTGACAAATTCAATAGTTAAATTCGAGAAGGATAATATTTATTAACAAATATAAATAAATTTTTATCGAACTCATTTCGAAAATGTTTACAACGCTTGTTTGATTCACTGTCATGCATAGACGTGAATGATAAAATTACTGGTTGATTTATTTATTTTTTACGTTTGTAATAATGAACTTTTTTACAAATTGTGGGAATAGCTACAGCAGGATTGCAAGGAAGAACAAGCCTCAAACGAACTGTTATTTTTTACATTGAATCTGATTAACCAAACAAATGAATGGTAAATTTATATGGATTGAATGACAATTCCTCAAAATCAAAGACGAGGAACCAATATTATCTAGTTTCATCTTGCTCTTCACTTTTTATGTCGCATATATATATGTTCAAGTCTCGGACAAAAATTTGTTTTCCATTAATTTCACCATCCGGGGAGCATTGTTCTTCTATGTAGTATGTAACCAAAAAAAGTTGCTGTTTGGGGACATCCAAATTAAAGAAACAAAAACCAGTTAACACCGACGGATTTAACACACACACACACACACAAAATAATAGAGAGGTGGCGGTATTTAACACACACACACCCGCCGCGGCAGCATCGTGAAAAGGGCGAGAGTGTGCTCGGTGATAGCCGAGCTAGCTGGGGCCGCATGTGTACGTAAGCGAGCTCGAAGCACAGTAATAGAGTAAGATTTTAGTAAAAGACTTTTAAGTTAAAATATATATACTAGAATAGGATTTAGTACGTACATACTTTAACGAATAGGATTTAGTATACAATGAAAATGTTCCAGTTATATCACCTAATACTGATACTAGCGTCAAAGTTAGCAACCAATATTCTGGGTATAGCCAAGGTATGTGAAGTTAGATTTTTCACACTGCCAATGAATGAGTCACGTGGTAAGTGAGATTTCATCATCAGCTGCGACTATATATGGAGTTGATAAATAAAATTTTAAAACATGTTTGATTACAAATTAAATACAGCACTTCTTATGGTAAACGAATCTGTTTAATTATAAAAGTTTTAGGGTGAGATTTTCACCTCTATGAAATTAAAAATTAAATTTTTTTGATTTTTTTTTATTAATTTACTATAATATAATAAGAAATAAAAGTAACAATTAATGGAGAGGGGGCCGGGAGAGAGAGAAAGAGAACTTTTTTTTGTTTTTGTTTTGTTTTTTTTCCTATCTTTTTAGTATATTTTGGTTGGGTTGGAGAAAGCTGAGGCAATGGGTCCGAGATATACATATAAAGGTGGCGATCGAGGTGGGTGTATGCCATATGGTGTTGCCGGAATTCTAACCTTAGCCGGGTGTCTGGTTCTGTGGCAGGGAATTGAAGAAGCCAAACAGATTTCGTTATTAATTAATTTCTTCTTGCAGTTCATTTGGGTCTTCACTCACCAATTAATTTGGTCGACCACACAAATTATTTAACGTTGAAATATTTCATAAAATATGTGGCCAGTGGCGACAAATTTCCCTTTCATTATTGTTTGTGTCAGGCTGGTGGTCCTCAATAAGCCTCAACATTTCATTCATTCACATCCCCAATGGCCCTCGAATAAGGACGCCTAAGCTTCGACATACTTTCATATCATACCATTCACTTTTGCGCGGGTGCCGTTGCCCTAGCCACAGTCACCCTGCAGCACTCACCACACACACCACTGGGTGGGTGGATATATATGCATGTGCCAGTGCCATTAATTCCCCCGGCCGGGATGTCTCACACGATCGACACTTGTAGATGCCCTTGCTCTTGTCACTAGTGGGGACATGTGCATGCATGAACACGCGCATTTTCGGGAACGGGCAAGGGCAAGGGGTCTCTCCCCTTCTCTCGTAGCGTTTTCATTCCCAGACCGCGCATGCATCGTAGGCCGTAGTGTAGGCCTTATCTACACGTGATGGGTAGTAGGGGATGCATGCTGGCCATGAACTTTCATTTTTTTAATCTACAGATAGACTTTTCGTGTTGGCGGGTACTACTTGATGAAAGTGATGGCACCCTAGCGACAATCACACAAATGATAAGCAGGACATGGTTGTGTCATGTGTGCGTAAAGTAAAATTAACGAAGATATCCAAATACAAAGCATTTTATTCCTTAAAATTTCATTAAAATTTCTATTATGTCGTCTACGTACTAATTAACCCACGTCAACCTGACAAAAATCCACAATTTGCACTCATATTTTCCCCTTCCCTCCCTCTCTTAATTTCTCAGCTAGCGTAGCTGGGCAGATTGCCCATGAACATGATAATGGTGGCATCACCAATGATTTAGGGTTCCTTCATGTTTTGTCAATTCAAGCTTTTTTTTTGTTTTGTTTTTGTTTTGTTTCTATATATTTATGGATTGATGTTGTTTTGTACAACAGAATTTTGTTTCAATTAAAGTTTGTTGTAAATTTGGCAATTATAATAGCGCATGAATATGTTGAAGTTTATTGGCATCATTGAATGATATTTGTTCACATGCTTTGCTCATATTTATTTGCTTACTTTGGCAAACATCGACGGTGGCTAGTTATTACCAGTTGGGGAAATTTCGTTAATGTGACATACACAAATGTTAAATTCTGGTTTAGTTTTTGATGTCTTTGCTGTTCATTTCCTATATAAAAGTAGTGTTAGTTTGAATTGGAGTTTATAACTAATATTATTTTCTATAGATAAATTTATTAAAAAATTTAATTAGTACACTTTTAAACAGTCTAGCTGGCACATCCTCAAATACTAAACCCATTTGAAACCCGAGTTAGTAAGGTTATGTTTGGTGCATATTTTTGGTTTTCGGTTCTCAAAATTTATATTTGAAAACATTGAGTATCAATATGTTTTCTGTAAAATTAAAAACACGTCTTCGTTTGGTGTATGTTTTCGGTTTTTTTTCCACGTCGGGAGAAAGGCAAAGACGGTGGAGCGGGAGATCGGGTGGCAGTGGCGGGGCGGGGGTGGTGGGTGGGGAGGTCACGCGAGCCGAGCCGAGGGGAGGTCGCGCGGTCGTAGGGGAGGGTTGTCGCTCGGTTGGACGGGGGTCGCGCGTAGAGGGGGGGGCGCGGGGGGGGGGGGGCGGCGCCGGGTTGGGGGAAGGGATCGCGCCGGGGTGGCCTGGAGAGCGGCGGGGGAAAGGGGTGGTGTTGCGGGGGGGGGTGTGGACGTTGGGCTTGGCACGGGGTGCGATGAGGCTTACCGAAAATACTTTGAAAACATCGTAAAAAGTTTCGTTCTCTATTCTGAAAACATTTTGTTTCGAAAACTAAAAACGAATACGGCGCGCAAAAAAAAAAAAAACCTTTTTTTTTATTAAAAGTACGGAAAATAACCCTTTTAAAAAGGGGGGGGGGGGGGGGGGGGGGGGGGGCCCGGGGGGCAAAAAAAAGGTGGAATTCTTTTGGTCCCCATCCAAAATTCAAGAGATTGATAACAATTCTCTAAAAGGGACTGCATGGCAAGTGGTATCCTAACTTGTTTAATTACTATACAATTAATATGGGTATTCTGATAGTTTTCCAATATGGCATTCACGAACATTTAATAAACCAACATAATTTAGTCATGTATTGTTCAACAAATAAATGATCCAAAGTTATTACATTTCATACTTTGGATGCAATTCAAAAATCAAATAATAAATAAAGTTTTAATTTGGAGCTGAAATTCAGTTATGTGTTGATGTATGATATTTAGACTTAAAATGATTTTTTTTTTTTGCATACCAATTGTTTGTTTGTACGTGGATGGGATTGTTACACGTCTATCAATCCAAATAAAAATATTCAATTAAATTTTATTTCGGTAACAAATATATGTTTCAAGTATATTATCAAAAGTAAAGTAGGAAAAAACATAAAAGCAGATAATGCATCCTATACATATTTTAAGTCTTCGGATAACTCTTCTAAGGCTTTATCAGTAGCTTCATGTGCCCTCCCAAACCTCCGCACAACCTATAGTAGGGATGAGCCAAGCTATATAAATATGATTGAGCACCCCATTGGGCAACTTATTTCGTATGTATAATGATATACGACCTCCGAAACTTCTTTTAATCTCCTTTGCCAAAATCCTCCATACTCATCAGCGAATGCTTGTGCAAATAAAATGCATGACAAAAAATCACGTGGGAAACAATATCCTTTACAGTAGACCTTTGTTGGTCTTACATGGCAGCCCTTATAAGCTACTAGCCATGGCTATACCCTTGAAGGGGTACCAACTATCTTGAATCATTATTCACCATTGAAGTCACAATTACGAATTGCATCAATTAATTTATTCAAAACACATCATACATTTACTTGGTATAATTATCAATTAATCACCACATATAATTTCCAAGATAAATCACCTTATTATTTGCAACACTTTGGGCAGAAAGACAACAAAAGGGTTGATAATAAATAGTGAGTAGGTCTCATTGTCTTTTAGAGTAGTTGCTTATCCCATAGATAGCATAGTTGCAACTTAATGGTTGAAAATGTGTTCAAAAGCTTATTGTTGAATGATGCTATGGTTTGAATCTTGACACCAACATTCATCATAATAATTTTTAGGAGGTTTGAGGTATTACTTTGCAGAGTTAATTTAGTGCGCCTGATTGTCTTGTTAGGCAAGGTCTCTGACGCTATAAGACTAGAGACCTTATATAACACACAAAGGAATTGACATATATTTACAACACTTAAAATTATTTTCTCAATCTCATAAATGCTAATAAATGAGAGGACAATTATTTTTTTCAAGAAAACAACAATAACAATTGCTATCTAAAAACACTTTCTAAGGAGGGGGATAGCAACACTTTCCAAGAACAATAAATAATATAAGTCAACAAATCCTATATATTGGCTCTTATACGAAAACATCTTATATCGAATCAAGCAAGACCTTATTCCGTACGTACCTTCTTATATTGAACCTTTTCTTCCAAATTTTATTTTACACTTTCAATAGTAAACATGCCAGCTAGATTAGCTTTGCAAAACATACCGTATGAATTGGTTTGATGACACCCTTTGTAGAGGTCTTGTCCTAGCATTACAACCAAGCCTCTAGATTAGTTGTCCAAAACAATACCTCTAACCTTCCAAATTATTAAGAAGGATATTGGTACGATGTTTCAAACCATGGCAATCTTTAACAATAGTCATACCTTATTTGGAGTGTTGTCTCATATCTCCACAAGTGAAGAAGTCAAGGCAAATCGAGGGTCTAAGCCTAAGTATAGAGTTGAATGGTAAGAGAGTTCGTCTCATATTTTAGAATTCGCATAGATGCGATTTGATATGTAGCATGTTTCATGTGATATCTTCCTTCCGATGAAACCCATTGGATTTAAAGTTCTTTTGCTTAACGATCTACCCATTTGAAAATTTTGGCATACTAATCAAAACCAACTTCATTTTCAATATCGAATAGCAAACTCATATTGTAACTTGTGTAACACATTGAGAATATATAGAATCATTTTCTATTGGTGCACTTCATCTCATGTTTTGAAATACTTTACTTATATGACATTTAAAGTATTTTTTATCTTATATATGTCTTGACTTTTTTGTCCTTGCATAATATGGGACAAACATCCTAACAATCTCTCCTTTGTTACACATTGACCATAAAAATTTCTTGTAACTCTTTGTTGTTGCCGTATTCTTTTGTCCTTAATCATTGCAACTTCTATAACAAAAAAAAAAGTAGGAATTTTTAAGAGAACATGAGGTAAATTTAATTACAGTAGGCCAAGTTTAATTAGCCAATTTGCTTTAAGTTCTAAAATAAGGGAACAAAAACACAAAGTTGAGCATATCGAATTCACGCCTTGTAGAGATATCAAACCGGTTTGATATTAAAGTGACATGTCGCTCAATCACACCATGCCGAGAATACTTTCGATATCATGAAACACTTAATAAAGATAATCAAAGACAACCAGACTTTAATATCAGTTTGTAAAAATCAAATTTAAGCAAAGACATAATTATGCATTACAATACTATCCGCTTTGGGCATGTTATATTAGCTCTTATAACTTTAAAATACTTCATGACATTTAAATCTTTCATCTTATATATACTTTAACCTTTGTCGTAAGTAATGTGTGACAAACATCATAAACATTTTCAAGTAAGCCAAAATTGTGTGTGTGTATATATATATATATATTAACAAACAAGTGAACAAAAGGCTGAATTTTAATAGAAAAAGCTTGCAGGCGGATCACTGCCGTCTCATTGAAGCTTCTGTTGTGTACATTCCCAACTCCCATGTAAAAAAAGCCAGGGAATACTCCCTATTATTTATCATCCCCACTCCCCAAATTTGACGATTCCATGGACACTTTATTCCTCTCTCTCATCACAGCATATATATCTATATATATAGTTCAAACTTCAAACACATACATTTATTCTCGCAATCGTACACATGACATATTAATTAAAATCTAAATTGAAGAGACGCCAGAATAAACCCATCGGCTCTCCCTGGTCATCGTTCATTTCTAGTTGTCGTCATCACGGCCGCTATGTTAGTGGTGTTTGAAGTAGAAACCGTGGCCACGTCTGCCGTAGCCGTCCACCATTCGGGTGAGCGCGAGGTGCACCCCAGGGTCGTCGTGAGAGATGGTGGAGTCATAAACGATGGAGTTGTTCACCCCTTGGACGTTGCTGTTCACGAAAGCCCTGGTCGCCTTTTCTGCCCCACCTCCCGCGTCGCATTTTTTATTCTCTTTCTTCTTGCTGGTCCCTTCCAGCCCGTGATCGACGATGCCCCCGCTGCTGCTGCTTTCCTTGCGACCTTTGCCATTCTTCTGAACATCGCTGCCACTTATCCAGGTTGTAGGGGAGGAGTACTTCCCCACCTCCATCACAGCTCCTTTGTTTTCACCCGCAATTGTTATGATTCTTATCCCAGAGTCCTCCGAATCAGTTGATGACCACATCCCCTCCTCCTTGTCCTTTCCTTTCTTCTCCACTTTTTTATTTCCAACGTTGTCTTTAGGCTTCACCTCGGTAGCCTGTTTATGAACTAACAACCCCCCGGTCGGCTTCTGGGCCTTGTCGTCGGAACCACTGGAAGGTTTGTAGTGCCACGCCGACGCCGCACTACTCTGCAGGTTATAATTATTATTCCCAATAGTCCTGCTACTACTGTCCTCCAGCACTGTCTTCTGTTGCGGCAGATCCAGGATCTTGTAATCTGAAGCCGCCGGCTGTAGCTGCGGCGGGGGCAGCCTGAGAGGGGAAGGGGGAGAAACGTGAGCTTTGGGCGTGGTCGAGTGCGTAGGGGACGGAGTTTTGATGGATGTCGGCGGTGGAGGGGAAGGGGGAGGAGCGGCTTTCATCTTCATCGTCATGAGGTTGGCTCGTGGGGGTGATGGCGTGCGGGTTGACATCGTCACATGATTCGGGGATCGACGCTCATACTGTGGCTGTGGCGCAATAGCGGCTGGGGGAACAGCAGCATTGTGGGGCGGAGAAACAGACTGCGGCATCGGTACTGGTGGGCGCTGCTCCGGCGCAGTAGGCACCGTGTGTGAAGTTGTTGTGGGGAAACGACCAAGAGGTGATGACGGTGATCTGGTAGTTAACTGGGGTACTCTTGGGGAAGTGACGGTGGTGGTTGGTGCAGGAGGTGGTGTAGCAGCTGGATGAGGAGGTGAAGCGGCTGCTTTTGGAAGCTGGGGTGCCGGAGATTTAGGAGGTGATGTTGATGTAGCTGTGGGGGCTGGGGCACGAGGAGGAGAAGGTGGTGGCGATGGCGATGGCGATGAAGATGATGATGATGACGACGACGACGACGATGGAGAGGCTTGGGGTGTTGGTATCGGTAACGGAGATGGTTCAGTCTTTCCAGGAGGTGGTTGTGGTGGGGGGGCGACGGTGGGCCTAAACGTGAGGGCTCGGCCGAAACCTGCAGGGCGAACGAGGGGTACAGCAGTTGGAGGTCGGGCAGTTTGGGCCTCTGGTCTCGGGGCAGGGGCTGGGGGTTGCCCGATCGTGGAGCGCAGACGGAACCATGGGCGGGGCTGGTTCGCCATTGATTAATAATTAATATATGACAAGTGTTGGAACTTTATGTGTATTGATGGATGGCCAACAAAAACGAAAAAACAACAATTAATGGAGTAGGATGAACTCATATTGCATCTTATTTATAGTTTCGTTATTGCTTCCTTGACAAAACTCTCTATGAGAAGACAGAAGAGACAGAGAAAAGAGCCAAGAAAGGCATCGGATTCAATGGCGGCACCCACAAAGCGGACGAAAGCTCACTGCGGAGAGATTGGTATCATTAGTTTTTCCCCGGCCATTGCCAAGCTAGTCTCACGTGGTTTTTAATCACCCATCAAGATACTTGGTTTAATGGCAAGTGGCCTGATCATCACATTTTTAATATAAATAAGTAATTACAATTAAAAAAACAGCTAGATTAAAAATGAAATATTAATCTTACAGTGAAGTGAAAAATATTGCTATAACTTCGTGAATGTATGATTTTTTCTAAGCAAATAAATTCTTTGTGTGTTCAATTTTTATTTTTCTCATTTCTTTTCTCTCTCCAAAGCTTGGAGTTCCAACTCTTTTTGGAAAATGTTAGTTTGCTTTGTGGTTATAGGTATATACGATCTTTTCCTTTACAAAAGATTTACTTTTGAGTATTCTGATTTTGTGTAAATGTATTATTTGTGTATATAATATTATTCACACATACGGTGAAAGATTAGGTTCAGGAGTAGGAGTCATGGGGTCCAAAAAAGATTCATACAAGATCAAAAAATTTAATAATATAAATTTTAGTTTATGGAGAATATAGATAAAAAATTATCTTTAACAGAAAGACTATCTCTTGATGAGAGAAAAGCCAATGAAAAAAAGATAAGGATTAGAAGTTATTTAATCGCAAAACCTTATGAGCGTTTTGTCTTCTAACATAATATCATGATATAACTGTAGGACCCATCAATGCTCTCAAATTAAAAAGTTTAATTTGAAAATGCCAAAAAATGAAACTTGTAGTGAACACATAACTTCCTTTAATTATGAGACAAAGAATCCATTGAAATGTTCGAAAGTATATTTACTAATGAAGTTAATATTAGTATCCTTTTTAGTACTATGTCAAATAGTTGACAATCTATAATACAATCTATCTCTGTTTTTTTTGGAAAAAATAAAGTATAGTATTCTTAGAAATAATAGACATAATTATAATAGAAGAGGTTAAAAGGAACAAAGAAGGTCATTTCATTTTGGCATCAACATTGAATATGGAAAACATTGACAGAAACAATGATCGAGTTGATTCACATAGATTTTTTGGAGACCGAATCCATTTTCATCAATTAAAGGTAAATACCACTTTGTTACCTTTATTACTAATGATTATTTTAGAAAATTATGATTACACTTCATCAAAAAGAAGTTAGAAATATTCCAAACATTTAAAAGTTGGAAATGGATGGTATTAAATGAATCCGATTTGAAGGTGAAAAAGTTATGTTCTGAAAATGATTGAGAATATGAAGACACACCGGTTTAAACGATGTTGTTATAAAAATAAGATCTAGTTCGGGAGGACTATAGCAAGGATACTACAACAAAATGATGTAACAAAATATGTGAACAAAACATTAAATAAAAGAGCTAAAAGTATAAACCTACATATAGGGTTGCCTAAATAGTTTTGAGTAGATGCAATCAACACATCAATTTAGCTAATCAACTACTAACCATCAACACTTTAGAATTTAAAATATCAAAAGAAGTTTGGATTGGAAGAGGAATTCGCCTTTCATGAGATGAGCACATAAATTCACATATCATATGTGGTGTTATTCAAGTAAATTAATGCATTTGGTGGTTATGCTATAATCGACCACCATCGCATAATTAGAAAATCATAATTATAATTAATCAAATTATAAAATTAAGAGTTGAAATTGTGCTTAATATCTATCCTAGACCTTTATTACTTTTTTTCTTTTTCTTTAGAAATTTATTTATTTATACTATTTTATCTTATTTTCTTTAATTTATATTCTATCGCAATGAGTTTGCTTTAGTCAATAATAGCTCGTTTGGTATGCGAGAATAAAATTGAGGGGAATGAAATTATTAAAGTAATGAAATTGATATGAAAAAAGAATGTAACTTTTGATTAACTGTGTTTGATATATAAAACAAAATAAGGTAATATATTAAGTTAATTACTAAAATATTTTTATAATTATTAAAATTTATTAAATTAAAATTTATAAGGAAGCTGCATCCCTGATGCTCACCTGACCTCGCCACCAGCTCCACCCCATGCCACTGCTCACCCCACGCCCGACCGCTCAGCCCTAGCCCCACCTCTGCCCGACCACCCCTAATGCCAGCCCCGCCCCACGCCGCCACTCACCCCACACCTGACTGCTCAGCCCCACGCCCCACCTCTGCCCCAACCTCTCCCGATGCCAACCCCTGTGGCGTCCTCACCCCAACCTTACAGTGTCGATCTAAGCAACACACGATCTTGGCAGCACACGAGCATGGATGATGAAGGGTAAAATTATCAACTTAATATTTATAAACCTGTTAAATGAAAGTAATCAAGCCTCATATAAGGATATCTTTTTCTTTTTCTTTTTCGCATTAAATGAGAATAAAATTATTTACCTTTCCTTTCCGGTTAAAAATTTACAATCGTATTGATTGATCCTACTAACCATATTCCACGGGTTAGTGAAATTTTATAAATATTATTTATATTAACGACCAAAACAAAAGGTTGAACTTCAATAGAAAAAGCTTGCGGGCGGATCACTGACGTCTCATTAAACAAGCCAGGGAATGCTCCCTATTATTTATCATCCCTACTCCCCAAATTTAACGATTCCATGGGCACTTTATTCGTCTATCTCATCACAGTATATATAGCTCACACAAATACATTTATTCTCGCAATCGCATGCATGACATATTAATTAAAATCTAAATTGAAGAGACGCCAGCAAAACCCACCCCGTACGTTAACGTGGCTCTCCGGCACAGGTCATCGATCATTTCTAGTTGTCGTGCTCGTGGCCAATATGATGGTGGCGTTTGAAGTAGAAACCGTGGCCACGCCTGCCGTGGCCGACCACCATTCGGGTGAGCGCGAGGTGCACCCCAGGGTCGTCGTGAGACAATGAGCAATCATAAACGATGGAGTTGTTCACCCCTTGCACGTTGCTGTTCACGAAAGCCATGGTCGCCTTTTCTGCCCCACCTCCCTTGTCGCGGTTTTTATTCCCATTCTTCTTGCTGGTCCCTTCAAGCCCGTGATCGTCGCCGGCGCCATTATGGTCCCTCTTTTTCAGGGTGAGCCCACGTCCTTTGCCATTCTTCTGAACATCGCTACCACTTGTCCAGGTTGTAGGGGAGGAGTACTTCCCCACCTCCATCACAGCTCCTTTGTTTTCACCTGCAATTGTTATGATGCTTATCCCAGAGTCCTCCGAATCAGTTGATGACAAAACCCTCTCCTCCTTGCCCTTTCCTTTCATCTCCGCTTTTTTATTTCCAAACTGGTCTTTAGGCTTCACCTGATCGGTGGCCTTTTTTTGGGCTGACAACACCCCGGTAGGCTTCCAGGCCTTGTCGTCGGTACCATTGGAAGGTTTATAGTGCCAGGCCGCCCTACTCTGCGGGCTATAATTATTGTTCCCCATAGTCCTACTACTGTCCTCCAGCACCGTCTTCTGCTGCGGCAGATCCGGGATCTTGTAATCTGAAGCAGGTTGTAGCTGCGGCGGGGGAAGCGAGAGAGGGGAAGGAGGAGGAACGTGAGCTTTGGACGTGGTCGAATGAGTCGGGGACGGAGTTTTGATGGATGTCGGCGGTGGTGGGGAAGGGGGAGGAACGGCAGCTACTGGCTTCATCTTCATCGTCATGGGGGAGCCTCGTGGCGGTGATGGCGTGGGGGTCGACGTCGTCCCATGATTCGGGGATCCACCCGCATACTGTGGCTGTGGCGTAACAGCAGGTTGGGGAACAACAGCAATGTGGGGCTGCAAAACAGGCTGCAGCGACGGTGGTGCCCGCTGCTCCGGCGCAGTAGGCACCGTGTGTGAAGTTGTTGTGGGGAAACGACCATGAGGCGACGGCGGTGATGTGGTAGGTTCCTGGGGTCCTAGGGAAGTGACGGAGGTGGTTGGTGGAGGTGGCGTAGCAACTGGACGAGGAGGCGAAGCGGCTGCTTTTGGCCGCTGGGCAGCCGGAGGTGTTGGAGGTGATGTAGCTTTGGGGGAGGGGGCACGAGGAGGAGAAGGTGATGGCGATGAAGATGATGATGAGGACGTCGACGAAGACGATGATGATGGAGAGGCTTGGGGTGTTGGTGTTGGCAATGGAGATGGTTCGGTTTTTCCGGGAGGTGGTGGCCGTGGGGCGGGGACGATGGGCCTGAAAGGGAGGGCTCTGCCGACACCCTGGCGAGCGAGGGGTACCGCCGCTCGAAGTGGGGCAGTTAGGGCCTCTGGTCTCGGGGCAGGGGGTGGAGGTTGCCCGATTGTGGAGCGCAGACGGAACCATGGGCGGGGCTGGTTCGCCATTGATTTAATTAATATATAGCAAGTTGAGGAACTTTGTGTGTATTAATTGCTGGATGACCAAACAAAAACAAAAAAACAACAATGGAGTAGGATGAATAGATCACAATTCACTAACTCATATTGCTTCTTATTTATAGTTTCATTATTGCTTCCTTGACAAAACTGTCTATGAGAAGAATAGAAAAGAGCCAAGAAAGGCATCGGATTCAGTGGCGGCACCCACACACCGGACGAAAGCTCACGAAGAGAGATTGGTATCATTAATTTTTTTAAAATTCTATTTGAAACTGGGGTTGGGGCATAGCCGTGTTTCCGATGTGAAATAATGTTAGTATCTTTTGTCATGCCACGCATCAGCAGATTTCCGAACTATCACGACACGTTTTAACATAAATAAACAGTATTATAACATAAATGAACGTAATTGAATCATTACCTATGCCCGATTCTAACATAAATATTAGCAACAGGAGAGACAACAGGGTAAACTCATAGGGAGACTTGTTTTTTGGGAGAAAAGGGTTTTGTTGGAGTGGAGAGAAAAACTAAAATGAACACCTATTAATCAAGTTGGTATGTAAAATGTGGGTTCATTTTAATATTCTAATTTTAAAATATTAAAATTTTATTGAGTTTGTTATTTTATAGTGTAAAATCCGACTAATTAAATTTTATAAAAGGTTAATAGTTAGTTAAATTGTAGCTAAAATCTGTTAAGTCCACTATGAATGCTCTTATGAATAACCCAATGAACCTCACATGTCCTTATTTTATCAAAGAGTATTAAACCAATTGTCCTTATTGCTCAAACCTCACATGTTTTTATTTTATTAAATAGTATTAAACCAAATATCTTTATTGCTCGAACCTAAACCCATGACCAGTAACAAGTTCAAGTCGTACTTGAATTTGTTAGGTGCCATGACACCTTTTACTTTAGGTACATAACTTGGATGGTTACATTGGTTTTTTGTGATATTTAGTTCTCTATTTTATTACAATATCTCTAAACTAGGATGATATTTGAGAGGATGTCTAAAAGCTATTGAAGATGAGTCAATAGTGGCAAACCTTGGTGGGAGATATCGGTAGAGGATGGTAGCATCAATGGAAGTTTAGTTTGAGATGGTTAAAGTTGTTGAAGTAGTTGATGCTCCAATGTAGCATTGATTGTGGTGTGCATCAACCCCAACGTATTCAACGATGTCTACATTGTATTGTTTCAATCTTTTCTTATAATTTCTCTTAGGATGTTATATATGTATGTTGTAAGGTTTTAGAGAAGAAAACAAGCCCATATGTAATAAAGGGATAGAAAACAAGAGGGGGATTAAGGAGATAGAGTTTAAGAGAAGTGATATTCTCTTAGTAAGCAAATCTTGTATGAATCTTGTAACTGTGTATTCTTAAAAATGAATATAAAGAAAATCATCATTGTTGGATATAGGTCATGAATGCTAGTTAAACTAGGGTAAAATGTAAGTTTCATATATTTGTGATTGTTAAAGTTATTTTACATTATCCTAGTTTGTTTTCCACATTTTTGGTTTGCTTTGCACTACACCAATGCTCTAACATGTCATCCAATCTTAAACATCATACATGATTTATGTAGGGGAGCATAAACTTGTATTCAATCTACCCTAATCAAGCACTATTAAACATGTCGCTAAAACTACAACTCACATCCCACATTCTTAAACCTCTGAACTGTAACAGTATGTGGGTACTATCTGATCAAACCTTTTAATAGCCCCTCTCGTGCAGAATGGATATGTCTAACTACTGCAGAAAACGAGAGAAGCTGCCCTTCATCTTGGTTATATATATACTATGTAACAGATTTAAATGCATTTGGAATGACGACCCTTAATATCGCTAGGCACGCCCACTGTTTGAGAATGTACACAGAAAGACCTGGGAAAAATGCCGTGTGCAGGTATCATAAAAGAAGAACCGAAATGTTTAATGACCTCCCCAAAAAATTTTTACGTCAACTGGCTTGGTCTAATAACATAAAAATATATGCTAAGAGAAAACTGGAAAAAAAAAACACAAAAAAACTAAAAACTAAAAACAAAAACAAAATGGGAAGCCTGAGGAAAAGGTCCAAATAAACACATGCAAAATACAATGGCCATTATAATGTACTCACCCAAAACATGTTAAATTCTAAGGCCAACTAGTGAACTCAAACACTCTGAAAACTATATCGATTCCAGTCGGAATTTGCCATACGAAGAGCAATACATTCAACACGTTTAGGGCAATGTGAAGATTTCTAGCCGTTTCACTCCCTTTCTGCATTGGAGGCACAAGGGCTGCTGCTGCAGCCCAAAGCACTGTAATTGCTGTTCACAGAAAATTGAAATCCTCAGAAAGATCCTTGCCTGTATTTTTGGCCCTACATCTCCTGCTGATTCAAACCATTTTTAAAATCAAATTTTGTACAGTCAAGCTTTAATACCTGCCCCTGCAAACAAATGAGGCCCTGGGAATAGCTTTCCTGTCCTGAACCATGTGTTCACGCCTCCCCCAATTGATTCAAACACACCAAATGCCAACAGTATGGAACCAGCATTGAAGTGCCTGTCCCTGTAGTTGCCTTTAACCAGTTGTTTTCTCTCCTGCGTTTACAAACCCGAATTGTTTAGAAGCTATTCAGTGGTCGGCAGAAAAGTAACGACTAACTTAAATGAAACTCCATGTGGTAACAACCCATATGCTAACTATATAATATATCCTGGTGTTAAATATAGTTAAAACATAGAAGCATAGATCTTAATCAGGAAAATTTGAGACCCCTTCGAGACTAAGTTGTTTTCTCCTCCATATTACTGTTGAGTATGAAGTCTGATAAATGCTATCAAGACTTTGGCCGCATCGGTTGCGGGAGGTTAAAGGGCAATGCCCTTGAAAGAAAAATATGAACGGAGACGATGGGCAATAAGATTTTAACCATTTTCATGGAAAGAGACGATGGGCAAGAAGGAGGAAGCGTAAGGGGGGTGGGACGGGGGTACCTCGGTGAGCTGTTGGATTTTGGCACCAAGCGGAGACGGTGCGGTTTCAGGCATGGAAGAGGCGTCAGGTGCGACAGGGGCAGGCTTAAGTTGGCTCTTGAGCTCATTGATCTCGCTCTGCACCGTCCTGACTCGCCGCCATTGCCACCCTAGGTAGCCGGCCCACAGGGTGTTCAAGAACAAGCTGGCCATCAGTATGGGATGAATGAGCGCCGCCGCCCGCCCCTCCAATAATCCGAACTCCCCACCAGCCGCAATCGCGTCCTGCACAAAACCACCAATCACACATCTCACAATCTTATCCTACATTCGGCCAAAACAGACCAAAACAAAACACACATGAATAAGTCATAGAAAACGTAAGCCGAATTGAATCGGGTCGTGCCTTTGGGTCAAGAAAGAAGAGAAATGGGAGGGCTGAGCCAAGGGAAAGGAAAGAAGAGGGGAGCGATGCAGAGACATTTTGAAGGTGAATAAGGGAGTTGGGTTTTGGTAGATGGACCGGTTTTGGTGGGTTTGGCGGTCCGGGGAGATGGGGGAACGCAGAGAGTGGTTTCTTGAGAGGTAGGATGGGACCTTGAAGAAGGTAGAGCGTGGCGGCAGTGGCCATCTTCAGCAACCACTACGCAGTGTGTGTGTGTTTGCTCCTCTTTCCTATGGCTACGGAGGAGGTCAGAGGACGGGCTATGGATAGAAATGTCCCTCGGACGATAAGGGAGCGGTGTATTTCCTTTTATTATTATTTTTTATTACTGAAATAATAATTAATTAATAAATATCGTACCTCAAAGGCTCAAACACATTTTTATTTTTATTTTCTTTATACGCATCGATAAGTCAAAGTCAATACATGAATTGCATTCCAAACGATTAAAGGCTATTTATCTCATACATTATTTAATTTTTATTAATTTTATATTATTTTTTATCAATTTTATTTTTAACTTGCTTGAATTAATAATTTATATAAGAGACCAAACATTGCAAGTGTAATTTAATAAGAAACCAACCACTTGTCTCCATCATCTTTCTTGTTCTATATTTTGACTCTCCGGTCTGGTGTATTAAAAAGGATTTTCTTGCTTCGTTTCAAAAGAGCGTTTCTTTGTAAAAAAATAATAAATAAATAAAAAACTGATTGACTAAATTAATTTTGAAAAAATTTACAATATCATTTACGTAAACATGTCGACACGTCAACTTTGATTCTCAAAAGCTTATCCGTTTAAAAATTAAAATTACGTACAACTAGCCCGATGTTAATACTTAATTTTTTTGGTTTCAAAATAATATTCGACATAAATCGTACCCAACTTTTTTTTCATTATCAAATCATGTTGCAATATTTAAAAAAAAAAACCTTATTTTGGTTTGGACCTTTTGGTCATGATTAGGGGTGATAAAAACCGAATCAAACCGACGAATCGAACCGAACCAAACCGTTTGGACCTAAAAAAATTGATTTTTAAAATTATATTGGTTTATTTGGTTTTTATTTTTGGAAACCGATCTTATTGGTTTGGTTCGAATTTTGGGGTTTGGTTAACGGGGCAAGGGCGTTATCACTTTGGCAGCTTGGCACTTTTCACTTCCCAATTTCCATTGTTAGTTTGCACTTTCAAGTAGAAAGCCAAAGGGTTGACATCCCACTCTCAATTTCCACTTATCTCTACTCATAGAGTCGTAAACTTAGCCAATTAGTGATAATGTTTAAGAATTAAAATGAATATATTTTTTTATTTGACGTTAAAATTCAAAAATTGATTCAAACCAATGAACCGAACCGAATTTTTATGCACCGAACCGAACCAAGACCGATGATTTTTAACATTTATTGCTTGGTTTTGGTTTGGATTTTTTTCAAACCGAATGTCATTAGTTTGATTTAAAAATTATATACAAACCGACCGAACCGACCGATGCTCACCCCTAGTCATGATGCAGTATTTTTAATCATGTTGCATCCATTTTATTACTAACATGTAGTGAAACACATACATTTATAATTTAATAATTAAAGCACTTATCCAATCATCTTCATTACATTTATAAATTTAAATTAATTTTTAATTTTCAATATAAATATATATCATTTCTAAATCAATCTCTATATCATTAAAATAATATTTTATATTATTTTTTGTTTAATAATATTTTTTATAATTTAATATAAAATAAAAATAAATACTATAATGAAAAAAATAAAAATATATATATAATTTAATAATTATATGAAATAATAATACTTCTCAATATATTAAAAAATATTATTTAAATCTCATATAAAAAATCAAATATAAATTATATGAAAATAATTTTTTTATTTTTAAATTTTTTTTATAAATATAAAAAACATAAGTCTATATAAAATTTGTTATAGGCTCATCCCAAAGGAAACTATATCCCTATCCAGGGGTAAAAGATAAAAACTAAAAACTAGACCACACATCGTGAGACTACATAAATGAGCCAACTCATGTAACTCTACATACATAAATCACCTGAATCATATAAGCCATTCCATCCCACCAAATCAACCACGCACAAAATCAAGATCTGTGTGTGCTAACTCCCACCTGAAAAAATCCACGCAACAAAGGTAATTCAAATCTGTCGTACAAAGGTGGTTTTCGAATGCTCGCACATCATGATAGCACCGGGCTAGATTGGATTATACGTTCATACCCATGGCGATATGATCATCATCATCACATGTACGTTGCTTGAAAAAGCAACTTATGAAGTGTGAAACCAACATGCGCGTGGAACAGCAAGATCAACAAGAAGAAGTACACGCAGGGAGCTTCTTCAACTCGCTGATCTCCAGCTCCGACCCCGCCGGATTGACGTCAATCTTAAACCCATTAAGCGTCTTCATCTCGTCCCCACCTCCACCGCTATACACACAGCAATTACCATTTTGCGAGCCCCTCACCAACAATGACTTTTTTGAAACCAGGGCGAAGATCTCCCCGAGCAGCCTCAAGAAGGCCGCCTCCACGTTCTCGCCGTTGAGGGCGGAAGTCTCGGAGAAAAAGAGGCCCTGCTCCTCCGCAAACTCCACCGCGTCCTCCGCCGACACCGCCCGCTGGTGGCCAAGGTCGGCCTTGTTTCCGACCAGAATGATGGCTATTGAAGTGTCGGCGTGGTTCCGGAGCTCCTCCACCCAGCGGGCAACGTGGTCAAAGCTCTGCCTCTTCGTTATGTCGTACACCAGCATTGCTCCCAGCGCCCCTCTGTAGTACGCACTCGTAACCGCTCGGAACCTTAAATCATTTTTGCAATGTCGTCTTATAAATATATATATATATATGTGTGTGTGTGTGTGTGTGTGTGTGTGTGTGTGTGTGTGTGTGTGTGTGTGTGTATTCCATACGCTCAAGTAAATAAATCTGAAGCTCCACTATGTGTCTCTGTGATGATTCTGGTTTAGACTGACCCCTATCATGTCATGTCTCTGATTCTGAACTCAAGTGCTGAAATAGACTGCTCATTTGGTCACTTGTTAGTTTCAATAACGCAGGAAGCTTTTTCTACTGACCAGGTTTTAATTGAATCAATGGTGCGATTAATTAATTTGTATACTAATTGTAATTGACAAGCTTCATTGGTATTAAATGATGATTTTAATATTATTACTTGCCAACATCAATACGTACGCCATTCATCTAAAATTTAACAAACACCATATTAATCAGAATAATAAGATTAAAGGCATCAAAAAGTTAGGAAAGTTACGATGGTCATTGTTTTAATATTTAAGTTTTTTTTTCTTTTTGTATATATTTTTTTATATAAAGAACTAACAAAAACAAGCAAGTTGAAGAAACGACACCGACACAGACACAGACACAGACACACAGACAATATATATATATATGGTATGGTAGTTCAGGGAGGGACAGAAATAGAAACCTTTCTTGGCCAGCAGTGTCCCAGATCTGGGCTTTGATGAGTTTGGACTGAATGGTGACGGTCCGAGTCTGGAACTCGACACCGATGGTGGACTTGGAGTCGAAGCAGAACTCGTTGCGAGTGAACCGAGACAGTAACTGAGTCTTGCCCACAGCCGAGTCGCCGATCACCACCACCTTAAACACATAGTCTATCATCTGATGATCACCAGCTGGCCATAATTTAATCTCTCCACCACGATCATCGTCGTTGTCGTCATCAGCAGCCTCCCCTGATCTTGCAGTATCGTCATCATTACTACTACTATTCGTCACTGATTCCTTCATTTTCATTGCGCCGAAACTAAAACACAAACACCCAACTAATACCAACCTCCTGGTAGTGGGTGAAAGGCTGAGGGAGTAGGTGGAGTGGAAAAAGAGGAAAGTGAGCCAAAAGCTACTAATAACGGTAAAGTGCAAAAATAATAAGAATCAGAATAAGAAGAAAAAAGTTATTAATAATAACAAAAGTTTATCAATTTTTTTAGATTAATTAGATCAAGATTCATTCATATTTAGTTGAGTAATACTATCTGCCGTCTCCAAAATGGGTACTGCAGTGCATTTGTATTTTTATTAAAACAACATCAATTAAAAATTAAGATGGGTGAATTATGAAATCCGAAGATAGTCTCGTATCGGTTGAGGAAAATGAAATATACCTCATAAAAGGACGTGAATACTTCTCCTAACATGAAACCTTTTGGGGTGCCTGTGTGGGATTGCCAAGAACAAATTGATAATTGAGCTTGGGTCCTAAATCGAACAATATTATGCTGTAGGAGACTTGAACTGTTACAGAAGGTATTAGAGTTGGAGACTGGGTCGGTGCGTCATAATCTCACGAAGACGTGGGGCTATCAAGAAGGTGGATTGTGAAGTTTGAGGACTTTACAAGTCCTACATCGGTTGGAGAGGAGAACAAAATGTGCCTCAAAAGAGAGCATGAATACCTCTCATAGCACAAGACCTTTTGGGGTACCTGTGTGATACTGTCAAGAACAAAATCAGAATTGAGCTTAAGCCCTAAACCGGACAATATCATATTACGGGAGACTTAGACTGTTACAGATATTTTAACCAAAATGACGTCATTTTAATAAAAATACAAAGGGACTGCAAATATAAATTTTTTATTTTTTTTAAGAAAGTTAATTATGTTGCATAAGTTATTAATATTTGGGAATATTATTAGAAAAATAGTATTCATTAAGTCTCATTGATTATAGTAAATAATTATTAATTAATAATTATATGTTACATAACATAATTAATAATTAATATAAGGTTTTATATAGTTAATAATTTATAACATTATATGTTTATATATTAAATTTTAATAACCATACTAAATTATATTTTCTTTTATAAAACACATTAATATTTGTTGGGATGTTAATCCATATCACTCAAGGATAAGAAAGTCAAGGCGTATATAAGTAGAAAAAAATACTTTAAATGTTACAACACATTTTAAAGTCGTGCAGGCTAATGTGACGAGCCCAAAGCAAACAGTATCACGATACGTGATCGGGTCATTACCTAGACCCGATTGTAACAAATCGATATCAAAACTTGTTTGTCCCGTTGTATTAAGTCTTTTCAGCATAATATTGAAAGTCTTTTCAGCATAATATAATCGAGCGGCATGTCCCATTAGTACAGTGGTATTCAGGTTATGATGTCACTTTAATATCGAACTGGTTTAATCTTTCCACCAGGCGTGGATTGAGGGAAAGTTATAAGAAATCATCAGTTTCAACCATGAAATGCATGATGTTAAAATACTAGAAAATTAGAATTTAAAATTACTTTTTTACTATGTTATAAATGAATTTATTTAATTAAGTAAACAAATGAACAATTTTCTCGTCCATGAACAAAGTAAATAAAAACTAAGTCCCATGGCAAAAGTTTATTAATGTAATACTTAGACGAAAAAGTTTATTAATGTAATACTTCCGGTGTGCAATGAAATTCACTTACATAGGCCATGATCCTCTTTGATCACTTATAAACCTCGTCCAATTAATTTTGTTTGTAAATATTAATAAATAACTAGCGAACATTAATAAACAAACACACACTTTTATTTAAAGTATAAGTTGGGCTTTATCGGATAAAATTAAAAATAAAATAAATGAACATTAATTGATTTGTTTGTATGCCTACTAATGACATATGACTAATGAGTTAATGCTTCAATGGTAATTTGCAGGTTGGATGTATCTTACATTTAAAATAAAAACAAAAATAGAAAACTTTAGAGCATTTTTGATACTTATTTTTATTTTTATGTTTTGATTTTTTATTTTTTTATTTTATTAAAGTTAAAGTTTGAATTTTGATTTGAATTTTACATTGTAAAAAATTATATTTGATAAATAATTTTGGTTTTATGATTGAAATCATGATTATTAAAAAAAATATTTTTAAAGTTGGATCCACGAAAAACATGAAAGAGATGGAATATTGTTGTAGATCCATGGAAAAAAGTGGGGGAGCGAAAAAAAAAAAGAAAAATTAATAAATTTAGTGGAAAAAGAGAGAGTTTGAATTTGAAAAAAATAATAATGAAAGGTATTTACAAAAATAGTCATGGGACTCCAACTTATTCATGTTATAATTTCAATTCTCATTGGATATATCAAACATATTTTGTTTTGCCTTAACTTTGAATTCAAAATCATAGTTGGGATAAACAAACACTTAACTTTCCTCGGTACATCAATATGTACATATTATGTATTTGTAATGCAGTGTTACTTTTGCTCAGATATTAGGTAATTTAATTCATTAATTTCAAGACGAGAGATCAACCCGCAATAAACATTTTTAATATATGATGGTAATGATTTGATTGCAATTTGTAGGTTACATAAACTAAATAATTGTTTAATAATAATAATAATAATTTGGAATTGGAATTGATTCAAGTATCAAATAGACATTTATCAATTGATCTATTGAGTTGATCTCTCTCCCTAAGCAATTTCCGGCTAGTTTTTTTTTTTTGGGTCCCATTCTCAGGTTAACTTCTAGTAATTCATTTTAATTATGTCTTAGCCATGTGTGTGTTTTATGGCTGCTCCGACCTCCGGCGACAACTCCAACATTTTAATTATGTCTTTGTTTCTTGCTTGGCTGATACTTGGTAAGATTTGACTCAACACCTACTTATTTTAAACAATAATAAATTTTCTTAAAAACAAAAAACTAAATAATTCGCAGCATAGTGGGGCAGCCTGAGCCTGCTCACTTGTCACGTCCCAAATTTTGGTTTAAGTCATTGTGATGAATTATTATAGATTGGATTGTATAATAGCATTTGAAGGTGGAGGAGAGAGAAGAACTTTTATTTTGTTCCTCTCTTCTTTTTTTTTTTTTTTACCTTATGTTCTTTTCTTGTTCAACGCTGATTTGATTCTTTCTGGCTCCATGGCCCATGAACACTAATAGCATAGGCCCCGGCAGACTTTAAACCTACTTCAATATTTAATAATTCATTTCTATAAGATGGGTTGGAGTTGTCTGCTTCTCTGCCTTCAGCGTTCCCCATACACATTGATCATATCAGGACATTAATAATTGGCCCATAAAAATACAGATGATATTGGGACCACTAACGTTGAAGTTGTTGAGTAATATATACGGGAATATCTAATATGTGCCCCGGTGCTATTATAGAATGTTATTGTGAAAAAACATTTATATTAATTATGATAATTATATTTATAAAAAATAAATAACAATTTCTTAAAATAATATAATTTTGAATTATTTTTAAGATTAATTATATAATTTAATTATTTACGTGGTAAAAACTATATTGCTTTTTAAATAAAATAATTGGTTGTAGTTTTAAAATATATTTTGAGTATTATTGATTGTATTATTATTATTATTATTTTAAATTTATTTGGCAAATTTATAATTAAATGAAAGTTGATATAAAATAAACATAACATAATATAATAGACATATATTATAATAGTTTTTTATTTAGATAATAAAATTAAAATTATTTTTAAAAACATCAAAGTTATACCCATATTTAAAATTAAAACACATGCTATTTAATTTAATATTAAAAAAATGAAATCATTAAAATACTTTTAAATATTTGAAGGGGAAATTTAGTGGAAGTAACTTTTAAATTTCCCGGCCTAATGTGTAGATAAACATTAAAAAAAAGCTACATATGTAATTCATTATAGGACGTGATTAATATATTAGAGTCTAATAGCTGGGAGAATAATTTATCAAGTTATTATATAGGTTATGAGACATTCTTAGGCTCAACATCTAGCTAGTTAAAAAAAACTATATTACACATACAGGCATACAGCCTAAGCTAGTAGTTTATATACTTAAATGGTTTACATATATTAAACCATTAGGACACGTGACCGAGTTGGAGAATTAATATAATTAATTTAAAATCAAATATAAGTGAAGATATAATTAAATTGAAATTAATTTAGAAACGTATTGAATATTCTCTTATTATAATTTGACCAGGCACTTTTAAAATAACTTAAGAGCTTGTTTTGTGCAGTATTCATTTTTTTGTTCTCAAAAAATTATTTTTAAATTCTAAATTGAAAAACTATTTTCACCCAAACAAAACATGTATGAAAATTGAAAACTCCAATTCACGTTTTTTCTTTTTCCCTGCCCCTTCGTCGAGCACCAACCAAATTGAAAACCCAACAAGACGTAGCAAAGGTAGCAATCGAAAAACGGAGGTAGCCAAGAACAGGACGTACCTCTGCGCGCCGTGAGTGTGCTCGATCTGGTATGGTATGGTCCCCATAGATGGCCAGAGATCTCTAATCCATCAGGCACGGCCATGCCCACTCCAGCTCCCGCAGGCACTCGCTCGCATGCCGCCGAGCGCGGCTGCAGATCTGGATCCTGGCTCGGCTGATTCACCAAATCAGTAGCGACTCCACCAAGCACTCGAGCTGCAAAGGAGGGTTACGGCCGATGGGTGTTTGGCCAGATCCCGGCCGGTGAAAATGGGTTGGAACGGCGATAGAGAAGAAAAAATAAGAAAACGGAAAACATGTTTTTCATTTTTATGGTTTAAAAATCATTACCAAACAAACGGTCTAGAGACAGTTGTTTCTTATTTGGGTATAGAAAAACATGCTTCGCCGAACATGCTCGCTGAGCAAAACTGTTTTTTCGTATTGCCTGAAAACATGAACTTCGGTCACTGTCGATCTTGGGTTTGCATAACCGGTGTCACTTGTACTTACAAGTTACAACATTTAGGGTCTTCCATGTAATTTTATATACAGAACTTGTAATAGGGGGGAGTTTGTACACTACATTAATTTTGATTTCATCTGGTGTCAGTGTCACATGAAAAGGTTATGTCTTTGTGGACATTGTATCAATTTAGATGTTTTACTATGTTAAAGATTAAATAGCGATAAGATCTAGATGTTTCATCACTTTTTTAATCAAGCTCAATGTTTTTGCTTTGTTAAGGATTATAATATGTTAGTTCATTCAATTAATCCTAAAGTTTGTACTCACACAAATCATAAAAAAAATATATATAAAGTCATCATCAAATAATTTAAAAAAAAAATTTACAATTCTAAATATTAAGGTTTGAAAATCAATTACATATGAAAAAGTAAAAAAAAACTTTTACACTCCCACGTAAATATAACATAATCATAAATTCACGTAACTTTATTTTAAGCGGAACTCATTTTTTTCTTAGCATCTCCATACCTTTAATTACTTAAGATTTAAAAAAAAAAACTTAAAAGATGTAAGCTCAAATAATATAATAAGAATAAAAATAAAGTAATATATAATATATAAAAGTAGATAAAAATTAAAATGCAAATTTTAGCATTTAAAAGTATTTGATCAATATTGTTGATGCATATAATATAAACATTTTTCAGTATACTAAAAGATTTTAAAATAATTTGGGCACGCAAGTCTCTTTCTTTTAAAAGCTTTGTTATTCAAATTAAGATCCGAGAAACAACTTTTGTAGACCGCATCAGTTGGGTCAAGTGGGATGATATCCCCGCTTTATTCGAAACAAGAAAGAAAGGACGAGAACCGAAATACACGCAACCACACATACTGAGGTTTGAAAAATTCAAATCTGAAATTATAGTAACGAACGTCCAAAGATTAGTGGCTCGCGCGCCACTTACTAATGTTATCCGTCCCTGTTTTGCATAAATATCAGAGCGTTTCCCAGATCCTCCTCCCAACATCTCTCTTATATTCGAACCTTCATATCTGCCATGGCTTTGAGAACCGCAACGGTATAATTAATTATATAAATGTGTTTATTTATTTATTTATTTATATTTTCTGAAAAAAAAAAAACACACACACACACACTCTCTCTCTCTATATATATATATATACACACACACACACACACTTGATTTGGATATGATCGATATGGGTATGCTAATGTGTTATGAGGGAGTACAAATATTGCAGGCCAGTTTGAGATCAAATATGGTGGGTCGGGTCGGATCGATCCGTCCTTTTGCGTCTTCAACCGCTACGCATATTGCAGATTCTGTTCACGTTGATCACCATCCCAAGGGCAATCTATATGAAAAACTGTACGTCTGTATATATCCACATTTTACAGTCACATCGATTTTTCGCTACATGCATGTCACACACGTGTGTGTGTGTACACACACACACACAATCTGATATATGATGATGAACTAGCAGGAAAGTGAAGGGGGAGATTGCGCCGTTGGCGATGGTGATGGGGATGGTGCTGGTGGCCGTGTCCATAGGAGCTCATACGGCGAAGCAACAACTGGTGCACTCGCCGGGCGTGAGAGTGAGCAAGAAAAAGAGGGAAACGTTTCCGGAGGTGGAGCAGCCCGACGGCGTCGTTGAATCCTCCAGCAAATTCGTCAACAAATCCTTCTTCCGCAAGGTGGCCCACCTTCAGGATCCCACCCCCGTTCTCCCTGACTCCACGAGGCCGACAAACCCTTTCACCATGTAATTAGTAATATATATATATATATATGTAGTGTATATATATTGTGTGTTTGTGTTCAAATCATTCAATAATTTAGAATCCGCCATGTCTCCCCCTTTTCATAGTCATAATCATATGTACACGCCGGCCTGCATTAAACAATACTCTTTAGTTGAGACTTGAGAATGACATCACAATCTTATGTGTGCGCATGTGTGTGTTGTGTTTTCTCAGCTTAACGTAACCAACTGGCTGTATTTGATCTGTTTGGCATGAACCTTTGCATTCCAGGCCTAGACAGGTGGAGACACTAAAGTCTGTGGGGGTAGATCCACGCCACAGCGGAGCCTGAGCCTGAGCCTGAGCCGCCTGAATCTAAATCTAATCATTACGTACCCATGGGTCAAGGCATACATGAGGTGGTTCGCTTTTACATTTTCAATTCTATTTTCCGTTTGTCATCCGTGATAAGGCACCGGTTTCCACGATGTAAAAAGATTTAATGGGGTTTGAGCTTGTTAGTGAGTACTCCGGTCACTTCTCTCTATGGAGGGGGTGAAGCCAGCGAGGCTTATGTTTTCTATATATTTTCCATAATAAACATTAATGTTTTTTTGTTAGTCGCTAGGGTCTATATATATTTGACGGGAAGTCGTTCATTAAGAGGAGGCAGAAGTCGATCTCTATGCATATATCTCTTTGTTATGATGGATAATGTTATATATGGGCAGTGTTAGGTAGTGTTAGGTACAATTGGGATTGAATAATTTTTGGATAATCATGACGATGTGACAGCCTATCAAATTATAAGAATGTAAATTTCTTATCGTGAGAACTTTAATCTAGATCATTAGATTTTGCAATCAACGCTTAAGATTAGAGTTTTATTTAACTATAACTCCGTTACAATGAATCTGTTAAATGAAAGTAATCTGGATTATTAAATTTTGATTTAATGATTCAAATTAAAGATTTCCATAATAAGAAAGTGGCCTCATATCATCTATATAGCATGACTCTTTCTCTCTCTCTACATATATATAAAATAGAAAGTGCTTGTAGTTATTCTTATGCATGGACGTTTTTGGTACTTATAGTTTGTATCAAATTATATATTAAGTAATGTTACTTATACAAGCCTCTGATCAAATTACAATGGGACTTGATTAATTTATCAGACCAATAAAATACAATCAATTCAAATGTGCACAAAAAATTACTAAAATAAGCTTGCAAATAAATTTTATCATATATGTTACCCACGAATCATCATACACTAACTACATTTTCAAATAATTTTGTGTGTGATTAAATGATATTTTTGTTGGGCCCCCATGATTTCCCAGCCAAGGGTCATGTCCGCACTCATATATATACTTACAAATATAGATGACAATATATATATATATAATTATGTTAAAATGTGAAGGTGAAATAAGTTATTATTGTAAAATTTTAATATGAATTGTTGGTTGTTGCGACCACTATAATAAAATTATATTTAAATAAAAATTTAATTTAAATCGGTGAATATTGATATCTAATGGTTTAGATAAGAACTTAACCTCACATTCTTAATGTATCATGACACATATATATATATATATATACACATACACATACAACGAAAATTGAAGAGATAAAAAAAGATCAAACACATAGTTTTAATGCAAAAAACCCTCATAAGAAAAACCCGGCCCATGATGCTTACCTAGAAAACGAATCCACTGTAGAATAAGAATTATAAATTTATAATGTACTTGAATCATTCTTCTTCTCTCCAATCTATAGATACTATTCTTTTTCCTTTCTTTTTCTTCTTATGTTTACAACTACTATAAAATGTAGATTACGGTGTGGATAAATGGCTATTACACACGTCGCTTGTCTCGTCTCTCCCTTAGACACAACTGCTACACACACATCTTGTTTCCTTTCACTCTCTCACAATCTATTTCAACACAAATAGGGAGGAAATGAGATGCCCCCACACTTGCTCCTTACAACATATAATAGAAATATCTAAATAATAATATGACTATCAATATATATGATTGTTTTGATTATAATTAAGTTTGATTTAAGCATTTTAACACATGTAGGCAATCTGAGTAACTATTACTTACTATTTGCCAATTAACTCTGCTAATCTATGATAACAATCATACCCAATTATAAAGTTGAGATTAACAAATATAAACATAAAAATATTCATATACCAAATTTATATAAGATATATAACATAACTAATTAACTTATATAATACTATAAAATCCATAAATATATATATAACAAAACAACATAGTTATGGGGCCATGACACTTACATACCTTTATTTTGTTTTACATATATAAAATGTGTTGATATACTTATTATATTATTATTTATACATTAGCTGGGGAAGGGGGGAAAAAGAATCGAGAAAGGGCCAAATGTACATAAAAAAGAAAATAAAATTTATCATGTTGAATCATTTACTTAACAGTACTACTACATACAAGTGTAAAATGAATTAATTCATGCACCAAAGCCAATCAGTACACTCGTGAGTGAGTTTATAAATAAAACTGAATGGTTTTTAAAATATAGTATGAAATTAAAGTCACTATCAAACTAAATTAATTTAGAATCTAATTAAATTTAGAATTTAGTTTCATTTTTAAAATCAATTTTTAATTATTTTGAATATCCCTACCAATAAATACACATTTTAGTCAATTTATTTAGTTTATCATTAATTTTTTATTTATATATATAATCTTATATAGTAATGTTGAGTTTGTTTGAGGGATTTTAAAAATAAAAATAAAAATGAGCATATATTTGATTTTCAATTTAAATTTATAAAATAAAAGTTAAAGGTAATTAAAAATAGTTAAAGTATGGAGTATGAGGGAAACAATATATGTGGTTCAATTCCACCGCCCTTATTTATTTGGTCGTACTACCGTGTGTTGACTAGCCACTTGATGTAATAATCTAAGAGAAGACACTGACTGATGGGGGCTATGCATCTCATACTTTTCAAAGTTGTGGGAAAAAAACAAAGTTTAAAAGAATAACAAATAAAAATCGAGGATGAATTTATTTGTTTTTTGAAATTGTGAATGCCTAAAGGTCCATTATTTTTCAACAATTTTTCCAAAGGGCAAAAATACCTCTTCAACCATGTAATTTTGTGTACCTCACCAGGGGTGAGTAACAGGATGAATGGAAGAAAATAGAAAGCATTCACAAGGAATTTAATTTACATTCACAAGTATTTTTCCTAAACTAGAGAGTAGAGAGCACGCTGGCACTGCAACTCTCTCTCTCTCTCTCTCTCTCTCTCTCCATCTTATTTTTTGTCTACGTCTACCACAAGTCCTAAACTACCTTAAAACTCATTAGCCGGTTGAACTTGTTGGGATCTTTCTGGGTTTATCTTTAATTTTGTTGTTTCTGATTTTGATGATTTTGCTCTCCTCTGGCTTTGGATTTGTCAGCTGCAGAGCCCAAGGACATTCAGTCTTCTTCAGGTCAGCCTTAAATTAGATGTTGGTCATTTGGTCTTGTTTAGATTTTAACTTTTTTTTGTTTTGTTCTCATGCCTGATTGATTAACTCTTCCTGTTTGGTTGCTTAGAAAAGGAAAAACAAAATAGGTCACAATTGGAGAGAGCACCGGAGTAGAATTCATATCTCTAACTTCCTGTTTTTAGCAGCAGCCAAACAGGAATGAGGTTTTGTTTTCTCGGGTTTTACCTTCTTAAATGGAATTGTCATCCTCATACAGCACCAGTTATTAAATCTAAGTTTCGTGTATTGGGTTTCTTTTAAAAACCCATTAATTCTTGCTGGTTTTTCTCCAAGATGGGAATGGATTTGTGATGGACTGTTTTTGCGGTGCCTGACTCTGCTAGGCTGAATTGGGTAAAGTGTGCACGGGTCACTGTTATTGGTTGAAAAAAATATATTCATGAATTACTGTTATTAGGCTGTTTAAGAAAGGCTATGGATGCGGCGGTTCGTGCTGCTTGTGCTTTACCAGCTTCAGAAACTATTTCCCAAATTGTAGAGGCCATGATCGAAATTATAGCTACGGCAAAAGATGTCGTCATTGATAAGGACAGTTTTATGCAAGTTTCTGGCTACTTCCAACGGATCGTTCCTGTTTTAAGGGAGTTGTCTAAAAGTAGTAGCAATTGTCCTGAGAGCTTGAACAATGCGGTTTACATCCTCAACAGCACGGTTAAAGTCACTAAGGATCTGATAGCGGATTGCCGAAATAGAAACAAAATGTATCTGTTGATGAATTGCAGGACAATGGCAAAGCGCTTAGAGGCAGCTACAAGAGAGATCAGCCGGGCACTTAGTCTCATTTCTTTGACCTCAGTGGATCTTTCCTCAGGTATAGTTGAAGAGATAGGAAAACTAAACTGTATAATGCAGGGAGCGGAGTTTAGGGTGGCTGTAGCAGAGGAAGAGATCTTAGATAAAATCCATTGGGGAATACAGGAGAGGAACATTGACCGTTCTTCTGCCAATGAGCTGATCACTCAGATTGCAGAAGCCCTTGGGATATCAACGGAGAGTTCGGTGCTGAAGAGGG
The DNA here is from genome assembly GCA_023512835.1 of Taxillus chinensis. Classification (NCBI taxonomy): domain Eukaryota; kingdom Viridiplantae; phylum Streptophyta; class Magnoliopsida; order Santalales; family Loranthaceae; genus Taxillus; species Taxillus chinensis. The sequence continues at coordinate 4,932,064 of CM042091.1, read as the reverse complement.
AGTTTGAAGAATTTAAGAGTGAAATAGAAAATGTGAGGATGAAGAAAGAAAAGGCTGAAGCTATACAAATGGATCAGATAATTGCTTTGCTGGAGAGGGCTGATGTCACCTCATCTCCCATTGAGAAGGAGAAAAAGTATTTTTCCAAGCGGAAATCCTTAGGTACCCAACCATTGGATCCACTTAAGTCCTTTATTTGCCCCATCACCATAGAAGTTATGGTGGATCCAGTGGAGACTTCCTCAGGCCAAACATTTGAAAGAACTGCTATCAAGAGATGGTTTGCTGATGGAAACACAACGTGTCCCATGACAATGACTCCTTTGGACACATCCGTCTTAAGGCCAAACCGAACACTCCGGCATTCGATTCAAGAGTGGAAGGACCGGAACACCATGATCATGATTGCCCGGATAAAACCAAGTCTCCAATCAGAAACAGAGGAAGAGATTCTTCATGGCCTGAGAGAGCTACGGGACCTATGTGAGGAAAGGGACATCCATCGGGAGTGGGTGATTTTGGAGGGCTACATACCAATTTTAATTAAACTCCACGGTGCAAAAAATCCTGACATAAGAAGCGATGCTCTTATCGTTCTTTGCATCTTGGTCAAGGACAGCAATACTGCAAAGGTACATCTTAACTTCAATTATGATTTTTTTTGTCTTTCTCTTCGGCTGCAAACAGGTTTTGAAAGGATAAAATACAGGTTTCAACTGTTTATTTGCAGACAGCGAATAGGATAGCCGTTCATAAACGTTATTCTTTTCCTTTTTAACAATTGGTATGTGAGGAAACTCTAATGTGCATCCACTTTGGGGGAAGGCTAAATTGTTTCCTGAAATTTTAAAATGTTCCAGGAAAGCATTTTTGAAGTTGATAATGCAATAGAATCAATTGTTCACTCTCTTGGGCGTCGACCTGGGGAAAGGAAACTAGCGGTTTCCTTGCTATTGGAATTATCAAAAAGCCCTTTAGCCCAAGAGTCCTTTGGGAAAATTCAAGGTTGCATATTACTATTGGTGACCCTGTCACGCAGTGACGATAGCCAGGCTGCTAGAGATGCAAAGGAGATTTTGGAGAACCTCTCTGTCTCTGATCAAAATGTCATAGAAATGGCAAAAGCAAATTATTTCAAGCATTTGTTACTTCGTCTTTCTTCAGGTTCTTCCCTGAACTAACTGCTCTTTCTTTGCCTATTTTCTTTAAGAAGAAAAGAATAGGAAAAGTAGAAAATAGAAAAGAATATAGAGAAATAATCCTTTGTTATTGTTGAGAGATTACTAATATATATATATATATATATATATATACACACACACACATAATTAGGAGACTTAAATTAGTAAATAATTCTATTTAGGAAACTAAATATATTTCCTCATAATTATAAATATATGAAAGCTAATTAATTAGAAATACTTTTAGAATTTTCTTTTCAAGTTGGTACAAAGATATCATACATGTTCAACTTGAACAAAAATGTATGAAAAAAAGCATCAGTAATTACATAAGTCATCATATCACCAATTGATATGTTTTCTTAATGCGGAAAATCTCCATTACACTAAATTTAGATTATTTTTGATTTAATTCCGGTTGACTTCAATATGCTTGATATAATCATACTGTACTGGATTATTAGTTATTTAGATGGTAGTTGTGTTATTATAAAATGACATCACCGACTTCTGAGGATTATAACCAAAATCTCTCAAAAGAATATGTAGTCATGTGAGCTATTGAGTAGCATGATGAAGAGCATGATATTCAGCTTCTGCATTAGATAAAGAAACTACAATCTATTTCTTGCTCCTTCAAATTATCAAATTACCACCTACAAGTGATAGATATCTTGAAGTAGATTTTTTGTCCAATTTGGATCCAGCAAAGTCAGAATTGGTGTATTTTATAATGTTTAGGTGTTCATGCTTAAAAAACATAATTCCTTTGTTCGGAGAAGACTTCAAATATGCCAAAATATAATTCACAGCATTCATATGTCGATCATTCGGATTATGCATGAATTAATTCACAACACTAACTGTATATGAAATATCCAAATGATCTATTTATATCATTAACATACACAAGAAGTAAGGTAATATCATCACCATCTCTTTTATAGGATAGACTGTGATCAGTCAAAACTTGCTTGAAATCATATCCCTGCATTGAATAGTTCAATTGACCAAATCAAGCCTTTAATAACTATTTCAAACTATAACGCTTTCTTTGGCTTGCATAGCTTTGTTTCTTTTGGTGTAAAATTGAGAAGAAAATTCATATACACCTCTTCCATCAAATATCATGAAAGAAGGCATTTTTTAAATCAAACTCGTATAATGGCCAGTCTAATTAGTTGCGAGAGAAAAAATAACTCTAACAGTACTTATCTTAGCTACATAAGCAAAGGTTTCTTGATAGTCAATCCCATATAGGGGTGACAATTTTGTCCCGTTGCTTTAATAGGCTATCAGCTCAGGCTTAGGTCTTGTCCGACACATCCTGACCCGATATTTTTAAATAAATTTAAAATAAAATACCCCGATCCGACCCAAAGCACCAAAACCACCAGGTCAGATTGGATTCGAGTCATGTTATAAAATTTCGGGTTGGATTCAGGTCAGAAAGTACCCGGGCCTGACTCGACCCGTTAACATCCCTAATTTTATATGTTTAAGTATATTTTTTTGGCAACTAATTTAGTCTTTGCATCTTTTAACCGTTCCATTTAACTTGTACTTTATTGTAAACGCTTATTTGCATCCCATCATTTTCTTACCTTGCGATAACTCAACCATTTTCAAGTGGAATTCTTCAAAGGAGCTTTTATTTCCTCTACTATAATAGACTTCCATTTGAGATCTTCAAGATGACTAAAGGACAAAAACATGGTCAGATTTAGATAAACAATGGTAGAAGATGAAGTTAAAAATAGGATAAACAAGATTAGAAGATTTTGAAAATCTCAATTTATCAGGTTCTTTATGGTCACGAATAGGATACTTTCAACTTACGGGATTGTCTGAACTTGTAGAGTCATAAGATAAAATATTATTTGAATTTGAAACTATAGGCAAAGAGTTAAATACGTCAATGAGGGTTTGTGATGCATGATCAATCGTAGAATAATCTTTTGATGCATTATAGTGTCATTGAGAGGAGGATCATAGTCGAGAGTAGCATTCCGTCTCACATTATATTTGTCAAACAACCAAGCTGACCTCTCATTTTTACTTGATTAGAATTAGGAGAAGTTAAAGACTTCCCCTCACTTGAACTAGGAGCTAAGGATTCTCACTTACCTATAATAGTTGAATCTTCCTTTTATCCTGAAATTCACACTTTATTTTCATCCAATGAACATCATCAGCAGGGTCTCTTAGATTGTGGCCCGATGAACATCATCAGCAGTAACTCTGTGGTGGTCACAATAGGGTGCACGATGTTTTTCTCCAGCACATGGTGACAGCGGCGACTGTGACTACGGAGACAACAAGGAAAGATAAGTAGATCACAAAGAGAAGAGAGACTCTTGCAAGGTGGTGATGGCAACCCTCCTAGATTGGGGTTTGACTCTAATACTAAGTAGACAATAGAAAAGAACATAGAGAAATAATTTTTTTTATTGTGATTGAGATATTACAAATATATATGTATATATTTTCTCTATACGACTACTTGGATTGCCAGCGTAAGATGGCACCCAGTAAGAAGTGGTAGAGGCGCATAAAGAAAGTGGTTCAGAAACCTCTCGAGCTCCATGTATAGAGACAGACTATGGATTTCCAATCGTACACGATTGCACAAGAATTACTAAGAACTGGCTAATAAGCTGCCATTCCAAGATTCGGCGAGCGAGCTCCATGTCTGTTACAAGTCGATACCGGAAGCAAAGTAGGCAATCAACAAGACCTTGCAGCAGCAAACCACCTATTCTCAGAGTATAGACTCTCCAGTCAGAGTGCCCCCCAGGCACACACTCGATTTCCAGCATAACACGTAGCTCACTGAACACGTGGATGAGCTACTAGCCTATTTGTGTGCTTCTAGCATTAAAAGTGGACCGGCAACAAAGTCAGAGTTAAAGGATCTAGCAGCTACACCACTTTGTATACAAAGTCCGAAAAGGAAAGACACAATGGTGCTGGGAGAAGAGCACCAGTACTGGCGATAGCAACAGAAGAGTGGGAATCTGGAGGGAAAAGAGGCATCATAGGGGGATTGGGGCTTCCCCGATCTCACACTGCAACCCGTATTCTACGACAAAGCAGAAAGACTTAGATTAGAAAATAATTCTATTTAGAAAATTAAATATACACTCTCATAGTTACAAATATATCACAGTTAATTAATTAAAAATTCTTTCTTATTTATTTATTGAGAGAATACCATCATATATATATATATATAAAAGACTGAAAAGACCTAATTAGGTAATTTATTAGTAATAGCTATAATACACCCAAAAAATACAGCTAATTACAACCATACACACAAACTCTGAGCGTGGATTCCTGCATTGCTTTCTTTTCACAATATGACTGTATTTGTCGTGTGCCTTCCTGTGTATTTTCCCCATTCCATGAAGCAAAAAAGTTTACAGTACTCGGATGATATAAAATGCAGGACCTGAAGACGTGAGAGTTATTATGGCAAAGGCGTTGGCAGAAATGGAATTGACAGACTATAACAAATCTTCACTGTTTGAAAATGGTGCACTGGGATCTCTTCTTCACTTGGTCTCACATGTTGATATCCATACAAAGCATGTGGCTGTTGAAGCTCTTTACAACCTCTCAAGCTTACCGTCAAATGGTCAGCGCATGATCAGAGAAGGCTCAGTTCGCCCATTACTTGATCTTCTTTACCATTACAGCTCGTCATCTACAAAGCTACGAGAACAGGTGGCAGCCATACTTCTGCAACTTGCTTTATCAACCTCATCTCAAGAAACCAGCAAGACGCCAGTATCATTGCTGGAATCCAATGAGGATATCAACAAACTCTTCAACATGATCAACATCACAGAACCTGAATTAAAAACAAGCATTCTCCGAATCTTCCATGCCTTGTGCCACTCACCATCTGCAGCAAATATTAAGGCTGAACTATTTCAGGTATTTATGATTTTGTTTCCCTGTCACCATCTTATATGTATACTTGTTTCTACTAAAAGTAAACTTGTTCCTATGTCATGGGGCCTTACATCTAACAGTGGTCCCTGCCTAAAAATATTTTGCAGTGCTCAACTGTGCGACATTTGATTCTGTTATTTGAGCCTGTCACTGCTGTCGGGTCGAATGTAAGAGCCAATGCAGTGAAGCTGTTGCATTGCTTGGTAGAAGATGGAGATAAACCCTTGATCTTGGAGTGCATTGATGGGAAATGTATTGAGAGATTAATCAACATCATTAGATCTTCTGATGATGAGGAAGAAGTTGCTTCTGCTATGGGAATCATATCGAACCTTCCTGAGGACTCCCACATCGCTTCATGGCTCTGTGAGTTGGATGCCCTTAATGTCATTTTCAGTTTTCTCCGTGATGGCAAGCAGTGCAGTCCACACAAAAATCAGCTGATAGAGAATGCTGTTGGTATCATATGTCATTTAACCGTTCCAACAAATTGGGAATCACAAAAGCTAGCTGCCAAGCTCGGCATTATACCCATACTGGTGCAGTTCCTTGAGCTGGGAACTGCCTTGACCAAAAGGCGGGCAGCAATTTCTCTCACCCAGTTTTCAAAGAATTCACTTAGGTTTAGCAGGTCCATGCCTAGACAGAGGACATTCTTTTGTTTCTCACCTCCTCCTGATCTCTCTTGCCCAGTCCATCGAGGGTTCTGTACTGTTGAATCATCATTTTGTCTCGTGGAGGCCGATGCAGTGACATCGCTTGCGAAGGTACTTGGGGACTCTGATGCTTCTGCAGGTGAAGCTTGCTTAGATGCACTATTGACTTTAATAGAAGGTGAAAGGCTGCAAAGTGGTAGTAAGGTGCTCGCTGATGCAAATGCCATACCAGTAATTATAAAGTCACTTAGCTCACCTTCACAAGGATTGGCGGAGAAGGCTCTAGAAGCTTTGGAGAGGATTTTCCGGTTGAGTGAGTATAAACAGATGTATGGAAACTCAGCTCACGTGCTCTTGGTGGACATAACCCAGCGAGGCAACAGGGACATGAAGTCCTTGGCAGCCAAAATATTGGGGCACTTAAATGTGCTTCATCAGCAATCATCTTTTTTCTGAGGGACTTCTTTTGCCCAGTTATTAATCTCATCCTGAGCATCTTGATGCTCTGGAATCGAGCTTGGGATGTTGTAGGGGATACAGAAATGGGTCTGTCATTCACAGTTGTGGTGTACATGCAAATGTTCGTAAAAAAACTAGTTAGAGGGCGTCTACAGCATGCAAGGTAAGAGGAGGTGGAGCTAAGTTGGTCATGTTTGTTTTGCTTATTTTTTGTTTTTGTTTTAAAAATATGATAGTTTTGTTTTCAGAAAACATAAAAAGTGAAAATAATTTTTTATTATTTTCAGTTTTTTGTTTTTTGTATTTGAAAACAGATATTATATTTTGAAAACAAAAACATAAAATATCATCCTGGTTTTCAAGGGAGTTGCAGTTTGTTCTCCTCTATTCTTCACCTTGCGGCCGCAAGGAAATAGTAAGCGGTAAGCTCAGTGTGGAGGAGGTTTCATGCGTAGGCCCGAGTAGATTTGGTTTTCCCACGGAAGGGGAAGGAAAGAGGATCAGTTTGGAACCCCACTGGCTTCTTTTTTTCTTTTTTACTGTTAGTTTCCTAAAATCAGCCTAATTTTTAACTGGGCTTTAAATTAATTCCTGTTGATGCTGTTATATCTTATTTAATTGTCACTCAATTGATGATAAATTAAACTCCTTACACACGCGACTCAATTGTCAATTTTTTAAGTTACGTGGGTTTGTAATTTTATTTTTAAAGATAAAATTTAGTAACTAAGTGCTTTTGCTATAATTTTTTTTAAATAAAGTCTTATTTTATTTAAATTTAAATTTAAATAAAGTATTTTATTATGTTTTTTAATTAAAATTTATTTTTTATTCAGTTTAATTGTTTTTAAAAATCTTTTATTTTATTAGAACATCTCTAATAATAATAGTTGAAATTAATAAGTTAAAACTACAATATTATTACTTTTGCTAATTATATTTAAATGTTGTACTATTTTTTTCTTGATTATGTGGGCTTATTTAGTATAAGTTTTAATTATTGTATTATGTTTTTTGAAATTTATTGAAGTTTGTATTAAATTATAAATTGAAAATAATTTGTATTTAGTAGGAAAGATAATGTATTTTATTAATAGTGTATTTTTTAAAAATTGAGTTTAAATAAATTTTTTTAAAAAAATATTTTGTGGGTTCAAGTAATAAAATAAAGGAAAAGTAAAAAAATTTAGAAAATAATTAAAAATAATTAATTTTTTTGATAAAATTGAGTTTATATTTAAAAATAGAAAATAGTTATAAATAATTTTTAAACATATATTATTATTAAATTTAAATGGACTCACGTCAGGTCCACCGTTTTTCAAAATAGTTTAAGATTCATTCATGTATCAAACCGTTAGTCCCCAAAAGCCTAGAGATGGGTGAATATACTCTTTGAAAATTCTAAAATTTGCAAGATGGCTCGATTTCGATTGAAAGATAAAGACACTGTGGAAGACAATCAAATATAGTAAAAGCATTTTATTTTATTGTCAATAAATAATTACAATAAAATGAAAAGTAAATTATGTTATTTACACATACTTTCCATCTATTGAAAAAATATTTCTTTTTTTTTTTATATTTATATATATTACAAGGCGTAGCACATTTGGACTATTCAATGAATATTACAAACACAGGCATTTTTTGTTTTTTTTTAAATTTTTTTTTTTTTTTGGGACGGAAGGGCTACATTGTTGTTTTTTTCTCCTTTGAAGTTAGAATAGTGCTCAGTTAGTGCTCGAGTGGGAAATGTTGGAAATATAGATCGCATTAATTTCACTTTGTATGGTTTTAATTTGCATTGAGAATCGTATCAACGCATTTGAGATATTCATGTGCAAGGGTGTTGATGAGGTCCTTTAATGAGTATATTATTACATCAGGACTGTGTGAGTCGTTTTCAAGCTTTGATATGTTGATTCGAGCATGCAAACTTACTTTGGAGCATGAAGACGTATACCAAGTCTTTGATTGCTTATTTTAAGACTTTGCAAGACTTGAATGCTTACTTCATATGATAGTTCCTATTCCGTGTCTTCTTTCTTTAAATCGAGACTTTCAAATCCTTATCGTTATTTTAAGCCAAGTTAGTGATACATTCGGATGGGGAGACATTAATTATTTCGAAGTGATTCTGTTTTATTCTGGATTTTTGAAGTACATTGACTTCTCAGTTATCTACCAAGGCTGGTTGTCGCTCACGATAATCTGGATCAATATTAAGTATTCTTGTCAGTAGTCACGCATTTGGAAATACTTGCATTTGATCGCTCACATGCCTTTCTATATCTCTTTAATGTCAATCAGGGTTTTACAATATGATTTATTTTCTGAAACATATTAAAATACACACAACAATAATCTCAATTCAAATTACATAAAATTTTATCTGTATTTTTCAAATTATAAGTTTGATCCAACACAAACAAAGGCTATAACTTTTTAGATTTATCCTCATTCATTAAGTACAGTCAAACCAGTGATGACCTGCACAATAAAGGGCTGATTGAAATTTTGGACAAGTCATATGGTGAGAATATGATATTGCACCCTTAATTAAAAGCTAAAAAAAAATGTAAATTTAGATAAATTTATTGTTATAACTTTTGCTATAACTAATGCATTTGAGGTAAGTTACATACTATAACTAATACGTTGGAAATGTTCTTACTCAAACCTATTATATTCTTTTTTATTAATTTTTTTATGGGACCCATCTTTAAAAAAATATACTTTTTAAAATATATTCTCTCATTTACCAAATAAAATTTATTTTCATAGCATAAATGGTTCAATATTAAAACATGATTAAAAAAAGTGATACTATAATAAGTTAATTTTTTAATTAATATATGCTTTAATAAAGTAAAAGGAAAGAAGAACATTTTTTTTAAAAAAATAATAAAATGGGTAAAAAATAAATTTGGACTTGAAAACATAATAAACTATATTGTTTAAATCGTAATATTAATAAAGTAATTTCTTATTTAAAAAAAGGTGTAAGCAAACACACTTTGTTACTAGACTTTAAAGAAACTTGTGTTTTGAATTGTAAAAACCAAACGGGTCTCATAGGCACGTTTTTATGAAAAGTACAAATTATAGGTTGATGCATTGGAGGTGAGTTTCAACTAAACTTAACTATAGTTAATACATTGGAGATGTTTTTATTCATACCTATCATATTATATTTTTTGCCAGTTTTTATAGGATCCGATTTTTAAAAAACATATATTTTTAAAACATATTCTTTTATCTACTAAATAAAATTTATTTTTAAAATTCAAATTAAAAAAATTATTTGGTAGATATATTTTTTAATAAAACAGTTGTTTTTAAAAATAACTTTTTGGATGTTTTTTGTTTTCAAATTTAAATTTATTTTAATAAAACATTCAAATTACTTTTTTATTTTTTTTCTTTCATTTACTTTTAACATGGATTCATTATATCTTATTTTATTCTTAATTTTTATAAGATTTCAGTTTTAAAAAACACATTTATAAAAACACATTATCTCTAATATAAAAAATTTATTTTAAATTTTAATATAGATTAAAAAACAAAACCCAAAAACGAAAAGAATTCTTAAAAATAAAAACATGAAAAAAAGGTATGAAATAACCCCATAATAAAATAAGAATCATCGGACATTTCTGTCTCTTATGTCTCTCTCAAGACCGAATGAACCGTGTAAAGCAAATCCATGCCTACACCCTCAGAAACGGCATGGACTACAGCAAGCTGGTCATGGGTGAGGCTCTCCAAATCCCAAACATCCCTTACGCCCACGCCCTGTTCGACCTTATTCCCGACCCACCACGCTCTCTTTATAACAAGCTCATCCAAGCCTACTCCTCCCATGGCCCTCCCCTTTCCTGCCTCTCCCTCTACGCCCGCATGCGACGCGACGGCCACTCCCCCAACCAGTACTCCTTCACCTTCTTTTTCGCCGCCTGCGCCTCCCTCTTCTCGCCTCCCCATGCACAAACCCTCCACGCCCATTTTGCCAAATCGGGTTTCATCTCCGACGCCTTCGCCGTCAATGCCTTACTCGATATGTACGCCAAGTTGGGCCTGCAGGAGTTTGCGCGCCGGGTGTTCGACGAAATGCCCGTGAGAGACATGCCCGCCTGGAACTCGTTGCTTTCGGGTTACGCGAAGGCCGGGATGTTGCAGGAAGCATTGGAGTTGTTTGGGTGGATGCCTTACAAGAATGTGGTGTCGTGGACGGCCATGATATCCGGGTACTCGCAGAACGGGCAGTACGAGAATGCGGTGGGCATGTTCTTGAGGATGGAGCAGGAGAGGGACGTAGGACCCAATGCAGTGACCATAGCCAGCGTTCTGCCGGCGTGCGCGAATCTCGGAGCCCTGGAGCTTGGGGAGAGGATTGAGGTGTATGCTAAAGAAAAAGGATACTACTTGGAGAACCTGTTTGTGAGTAATGCGCTGTTGGACATGTATGCCCGGTGCGGCCGGATTGATCAGGCCAGACGGGTTTTCCATGAGATTGGCGGAAAAAGAAACGTGTGCTCCTGGAATTCTATGATCATGGGCTTAGCTGTCCATGGCAAATGCCAGGAAGCACTTACATTTTTCCATCAAATGCAGGTACGTATTCTTTCCGTGTTTATATATATATATATATATATAGAGAGAGAGAGAGAGAGAGAGAGAGAGAGAGAGAGAGAGAGAGAGAGAGAGAGAGAGAGAGAGAGAGAGAGAGAGAGAGCCTTTATTGTTTTTTCTTTTTCGTAACCTGGATTGCTGTAAAATGATGTCTGCTGCAAGTAATCCATGGCTTTGAAAATAATTCACAATTCCAAAATCCTGTTCTAGTTGTGAATAAATCATGCAGTTTTTCTTCTTCTTCTAAATTTCCCTAATTTGGTGGCAGTGTTATGAAGTTTCCATGGACAAAGCCACCTAAATATCGTATTTGGATGTTTCTCTCTAACATGTTTCCATCTGGGTTATGGCTATCATCAGAAGGAAGGAAGTGCACCAGATGAGGTCACATTTGTGGCAATCCTGGTGGCATGCATGCATGGAGGTTTGGTGAGCGAAGGCAGAGAACTTTTCAAATCAATGGGGGGCAAATATCTTGTAACTCCTAAATTGAAACATTATGGATGCATGATTGATCTCCTGGGGCGTGCTGGGGAGGTGAGCGAGGCATATGACCTCATTCAAAGTATGCCAATGAAACCAGATTCTGTAGTATGGGGAGCTCTCCTGGGAGCTTGCAGTTTCTGTGGTCAAGTCGAGTTGGCTGAGATAGCAGCCAAGTCTCTCTTTGAGCTTGAGCCATGGAATCCAGCAAACTATGTAATTCTTTCCAACATTTATGCATCGGCAGGTCGATGGGAAGGTGTAGCTGATCTTAGGAAATATGTGAAGGGCTCTCAAATGAGGAAGGAAGCAGGATACAGTTTCCTTGAAGAGGGAGGCCAAATCCATAAGTTCATTGTTGGGGATATGTCGCACCCAAGATCCGATGATATATACGCAGTATTGAATGAGATCTCATCAAAAATGAAGCTTCTTGCAAATGCAATGCAACAAGATGAAGTGGACCTGATTCTTTTTATGTAATTACTTTATACTTCACTTATACACATGTGCATTCTACGTTTCTACTTATACTTCTTGGCGTAATGTTCAACTGTTCAAAGTTCAAAAGTATGGAACGGGGTACGACACGGAAACCATGCCGAAAATAAAATTTTACATAATTTAATTTTTATCAAATAAGGTGTTTTTGGTATCTAATGAATGAAAGTTAGACCATCCGAAATCATATAGGTAAAAATTAAATGATCAACGTCGGTTAAGTTTATTGTTTAATAAAAAAATTTCTCAATTTTTTATAGTACATCACATACATTAATAAGTTTAATTTTTTTTGTGTCCAACATATTTCTTCTTTAAAATTGAATCTACGCATATTAATTAAAATAAAATTAATATAAATAAATATTTAAATTCATATTACATATTATATTAAATTATTAATATATTTTAAGTTTTTATATCCAATTAAATGTACTTTAATTTTAATTACACTTAAATAATAAGCTGAGACTTAAAACTCTCAAGCAAAGTAAGATATGTCTATGTACTAAGTAATCTTTTGCTCTTACCCGAATGATATGCTTATATAAGTTTTTTTTTTTGGAGCACAGTTACCCCCACGAGATTTCTCTTTGTCTGAATTCTTTTTCTTGAATGGTTTGAAGCAAATAATTGTCTTTCGTTTATGTATAATATAGTTTTTTTAAGAGAAGCATCCAAGAAAAATTGTTATTAGAGGTTACACAAAACTTTGTCACGTGTCATTAAAAGTCTTCATACTTTCGTACATTTTTTAAAAAATAAAGTCACTAAGAGCCTCTATAATTTTTTTAAAATTAATTTTTTAAAATAATTAATGGTAATTTTTTATTTTAATAATTTATTTTTAAAAGCTTATTTTTGCCTTTCTATTATAATTATTTATTAATTAAAATATTAATTTTTAAATATTTATTTATTGTTTTAAATCAAAATTAAATGTAATAAAAAAATATGGTAAAAAATATAATATTTTAATAATTAATATAGAGTGAATAGTATTAAGTTAAAATATGTTAAAATTTTAGTAAAAAAATATAATTTTTAGACTTTTTGTTAAATTAACTAAAAATATAAATAAAAAATGTAAATATTTTACAAGACTTTGGAATCATAAAATAAGTAAAAAAAAATTACAAGACTTGAAATTTAAATAAATCTATAAGCCGGAGGAAGAATATTTTAAATTAGCCTAATTAAATATTTTAAAATTTTAGAAATAAAATATTTTAAATAAATCCATAAATTTGAAGTTTTAAAAAATAAACCTTTGATGAATTTTTATAATATTAAGTTGATTTTTTAAAACGTTGTTGGTTGTTTTTTGAAGTTTGCATTTTATTTGTTAAAATTTATATTTTTTTGATTAAAAGTTTTTATATAAAGAAAAAAAATGTAATTTCAAGAGGGATCAAAATCCCGAGAGAGAGAGAGAGAGAGAGACGGTGTCCGGATTAGGGCTTGGCTATTTAAACCCGCAGGCACCAAACACCACCCCTCCTTCCCAAACCCAAAAATCACATAACCCTTCAATAGGGTTTCTCTCCCCTTCCGATCGATCCAAGTCGTCGCAGGTGCTTGTCCCCTATTTCCTTAACACTAACGATTTTTATTTTTATTTTTCTTGCAGTTTTTTTGTTGTCTGTTCTTATGTTTCTTGTTGCATATCTCTTTAGGTTGTCTCTGCTTGCTCGTCGTGTCTTTTGGGGGTTCCGAGGACGTATTTGTACCTTCGCGACAAGGATGAGGCCGATCTTTTGTGGAAACTTCGAGTATGAGACCCGCCAATCTGACCTCGAACGCTTGTTCTCCAAGTACGGAAGGGTCGAGCGCGTTGACATGAAATCTGGTAGATGCCCTTCCTTTTTTGCTCTGACCAGTCATGCGTTAGATTTATCAACTAACCGACCAGTACCCATGTGACAGTCAGTATCTATCTCCATGTTGTCGTGTATGGTTTTGAGATTTATGTTTCGTTGACGCGCCAAATTGGATGCTATGGTGTGGGATTGGATTTGATTTTTTTTTTGAAGTGCTTCGCAACAGTTTAAGGGTACTGAGTGACGGATTAATTTATCACGTCCCACCCCAACAGTTTTAGTGTTTTAATTTTTTAAAACACTGCCTCTGATTGTAAAATTAATTTTGAATTGTGACCCCAAACGCATGATAAGACTATATGGTCATTAAACCACCCTAATCGGTTCTATCCCGTCCTTATATCCAATCAGTCAAACACAGCATTAGCAGATAAGGGTTGAATGCTTTGGGTTATACTTTTCAGTGTGCAGTCTTATCGTGGATATATGCCCTTTCAGTTTTATATTTATTTTCGGATTATGCTCTAAAACTTTCAATGAAGCACTTTAGCAGACTGCAGGTTTTCTGTGTTAACATTTTTTGGGAATTTATTACTTCATTAGCAGAGATGGCCATCTTTGCCTGTGCACAAACTATTCGTTGTGTCCTAACTCCTGGCCTTTCAACAGATTGCTGTCTGTGTCATGTTTGAAGTTAGTTTTTAAATAAAACTTTAAATTTGGTAAAGGATGATTTTTTTTTTTTTGAGGTTAAGTTCCGTCCAGGAAGTGTGATGCTAAAATTAACCCTCTTATTAAACCAACTTTAATTGAAGGATATATGGCTGCTTCATAGCAGCATATAATGGTGGAAACTAACATGGAAGGGATAGATTTGCTTGAACTCCATATTTAAGTGTTTCTTTTGACGCAGGAACTACTACTAATGGAAATGAGCTTCTTTCTGGGCTCGCCAACTTACTTGCAAAATAAACTATTGGAAAGGATATCTTCCTGCCTGACTGCTCTCCTTCTACTCACAGATGGCATCATCCTGCATTTTCTCCTTCTAGCAGATGGCATCATAATGCATTCTCCTCTCTCGATCATCCGTCACTCACCCACATCAATTCTTAAAGTTGCCACTTTCACAAGAATGTTTTTGGTGGATCACTCAAGTTATCTATCATGCTATGCCTGCCACCTCTGATAATAGGGTGGATGTAGTGAAATCTGTCATGCCATGCTTCCATTACACACCTTGTGCTGCATGAATGGTGAAGCATTTTTAACTATCACATCTGAGACATGAAACCTTGGATTTAGACCTTTAACACACCATCTGTATTTAGTTCATCATGCCAGGCCTCTACATCCTTATGTACATCAGACCTTCAATACTTGCAGGTGTTGTATATTTTAGTTCTTAACACGGGAATGTAAATCCTGATTTTTGTGATGCTGCCTGCCTGCCGAAGATAAACTTTGTCTAATATTGTTTCTCCCTCTAAGTTAGCTGTACTCTGGCAGGTTTTGCTTTTGTTTACTTTGAAGATGAGCGTGATGCTGAAGATTCCATTCGCGGTCTTGATAATATGCCATTTGGCTATGACAGGCGGAAACTCTCTGTGGAGTGGGCTAGGGTATGCTTTTTAGTACTTTAATCTTATTCATGTTTCATTTTTCCACTTGCTGTTGCTGTTTTTGTTTTAATAATTGAAAAAAATTCATATTATTTAAATTGTTGCACGAAATCTGAGTTCCACTTCTTGCAGGGTGAACGCAATCGCCATCGTGATGGTTCCAAGTCGGTGGCAAATCAGAGGCCAACTAAGACCTTGTTTGTCATCAATTTTGACCCAATTCGTACTAGAGTTCGTGACATAGAGAGACACTTTGAACATTATGGAAATGTGCTTCATGTCCGAATTCGACGGAACTTTGCTTTTGTGCAGTTCGAAACACAGGAAGATGCCACTAAAGCCCTTGAATGTACTCACATGAGGTTAATCAAGGCTTTATCAATTTTTCTAGTTTTTTTCACTGTTGATTTGTTGCAACTAAACACCGTATGGGCTGTTCAATTTTGCAGCAAGATATTAGATAGGGTGGTATCCGTTGAGTATGCATTGAGGGATGATGGTGAGAGGGATGACAAGTATGATAGCCCGAGAAGAGGGGGTTATGGAAGCCGAGGGTACAGTCCGTATAGGCGATCACCAAGCCCCATCCATCGCAGGCGAGCAAGCCCTGTTTATGGCCGACCACGTAGCCCTGTCTATGATAGGTATGATGGTCCAGCTGCTTATGACAGGCCCAGGAGTCCTGAATATGGTCGATACCGCAGGTAATATTTTTACTCGTGTTTATTTTGGCCACCTGGAGGTGTTTTGTTGTTCCCTTTTGTTGATTCCACGTTTAAAATTACGTGCAGCATGTCACCCCTTCCAAGGTCAAGAACATGACGCATAAAAGTCGGAGGCTGCAGTCTAAATGTTGCTTGCTATTAACTATGGTGTTTTGGAAGCATTAGTTAATTTGTGAATTTTATGAATTCTAGCGTTTACTGTTGATTGTTAGTTATAAACTCGGGTGTTAGTACTTTCATGCAAACGATTGTATTATCAGCCTTTGTATGGGACTTCTAGTACTTAAACGCTACTGTTGCCAGTTGTGTTTTTGTGGAGTTTATCGTTTTTTTGTCTGCAGGATTTTCCAATGTAAAAGTTTTCAGTAAGTGGACATTTGATTAAGTTATGATTAGATTTGCTATGAACATCTCACTTTTCACTTGATGAGGATGAATAATAATGGTAGAATCTGGATGGGTTGTTATTACTTTATGCGTTTGTCTCTGTACGATGTCCATCTTCTAAACGAGAGAAATACTGTCACTTGTCCGGGGATGTATTATAAACCTAGATTCTATGGCCATAACTACGCAGGATAGGTGAAAATGTTGGTACAGCACCATCCTGTTGAGAACATTACATTATTACGTTGTAGCTGTGTGTCCCCTATAATTGAGAACATTAGCAGGTATTAGGTATTTTGTCTTGTGATTTCGTTTCTACACTCCCCAGTCCGTTGGCTTAATTTTTGTCCCGTCAATTTTCTATTTAATTTGACTTATTGTTCTGACTAAATTTACGCTTCATATTTAGTATTCTAATGATTTTTCAGAACCTATACGAACTTTGGTGAAAGAAAATGTTGCCACAATTTTGACGCCATTTAATTCTAGTTTTTCCATTAGAACTGAGAAGATAAAAAAGATACCAAATAAGTGAACACACCAAATATAACGTATCAAACATTAGAGTGTTTTTCCTAACAGTTGGTTTTAAGGAGAATGAACCCATTTTCTTCAGAGGACAGTGGTCCTGCAGCTGAGCTTAAGGTGTGTTGCTCCCCCTCTCCCTCGTCGTTGGTTTAATTTTTGTCTGACTGCTGTCACTTTTCTATTTGATTTAACTTATTGTACTGACTAAATTTAAGCTCCATATTTAGCATTCCAATGATTTTTTGAGAATTTATTACTTTGGTGAAAGAAAATGTTTCCACAATTTTGAAGTCATTTAGCCCCACCTTTTCCATCAGAAATGAGGCATGAACCCGGAGATAAAAAAAAAAGATACCGATCAGGGAAATAGACCTTTTTCCTCTCCTTATGCGCCATAATACAAATTTAAATGAAATAACCTAATGTTGTGGAGAAGAGTAACTAAATCTTTGAACAATTCTTTTTCTTTTTGGAGCATTAACATCACCTTTTTAATTATTAAAATAATTTTTTTTATATATAAATATATAATATAATAGATTTTTTAAATTACTCTTTATATTATTAAAATAATATTTTATATTATTTTTTATTTAATAATAAAATTTTTATAATTTAATAGGAAATAAAAATGAATATTTATGAAAAACATGAAGAAAAAAATTATATATATAATTTAATAATTATAAAGGATGAATAATATTTATTAAGATATTAGAAAATACTTGTCAAATCTAATGAAAATACTGTAGAGATAATTTGATGACTTCAATTTTTTTTTAGAAAAAACAGAAGAAAATTTTGCTCTTATCAATTAGATTAATACATGATACGATTATTATCACAGTTAAACTATAAAATATTGCATTAGGGTTGTGAGGTTTGTGAACTACACCCTCACATTTTGGATGTAAGAATGAGGACCCTGATTTCTAAGCCCACCATTATTATTTTTCCATTTTATAATTCTTCGGGCTCTCACACTGACATTAGGAACTATCCTCTTTACACAAGCAGTTTGAACCCGGAATTAACACAGAATGGGGGTGACAGGAGCCAAAATGGATTGCAATTTAAATAATGGCGCAGAAATCTGAAAACATATATACACCCCCTGAAAGTCTGTACAAAAATAGCTCTCATCCAAACACAGGATGTTACAGTCAACGCGATAAATTTTGAAGTGAACGCACAAAGACAAATACACACTCTGAGTTGCATGGTTTGATCATGGCATCGGCAACTTCTTTTTTGTCTTCCATCTCCTTTTGGTGGCTTCTAATGCCTCCTCCCTCACCTTGGATAGTTTTGGGAACCATTGCTGGTATTGTGATTCAATTGCATCCAGTTCCAGTTTAAGCTCAAGTTCCTCATCTCTGTCTGCCATACATATAGATGAATTGCTACTCATCGAACTCATTGCACTGGACATTCTGATAACATCAAAAAATGGTGATTTGAAGTTCGTCAATTCATTCATCACAATGCCTTCCTCAGAACTGTGGTTGCTTCTTGGGATTTTGACATTAGGATGGAAGTCCACCAAATCTACTTCAGACACATGACTGAAACTGTTGCAGCTGCCATAATCAATACTGGAATCAGCAGAGTTGGCAACTTTTACATGCTTTGTTGAATTATCTTTGACCAATACATCTGAAAGGATTAACTTTTGTGAATCATGATCTTCAAACCCAGCCACCCTTGGAGTGGCCATGTGGTCGCATGAAACTGAAAGAAAATCATATCCATATGAGTCAAA
The DNA here is from genome assembly GCA_023512835.1 of Taxillus chinensis. Taxonomy (NCBI): domain Eukaryota; kingdom Viridiplantae; phylum Streptophyta; class Magnoliopsida; order Santalales; family Loranthaceae; genus Taxillus; species Taxillus chinensis. The sequence continues at coordinate 4,913,342 of CM042091.1, read as the reverse complement.
TTCCTCATCAGCTTGCAAATGAACATATGGAGAACTCGTACTCAACCCATAGACAAAATCTTGCTCAGCCACTGGCTGGACAACAGCACTACTAAAGATTGAACCCCATGAAAATGGCATTGATGTCATGTTGTCAAGTATTGTCGACTCCACATATGGGCTTTTAACTCCACTTGATGAATACTCAAAGGATGGCTTCCAACTGGGATACAATTTCATTATCAGGAAATCAATGAAATCTGCTATAAAACTCACATCATGGTCTGCCAACTCCAATTGTTCAACCATCTCAGCAGCCACTGAGACTGCAGTGTCGGTGTCAAGGTAAAAGACGAAGTCTATGTTCCTCACTATACCTGAAACACAAATAAACCAACTCAGCCTTTTAGTTAATATCATGGGCAAAGAACTCATTGTTAAGAGCTTGTTTAAATTAAAGAAAATGATGGTGATCCAGAAGGGAAACTTATCTAAATAAAAATGTTTTACAAAAGGTAAAAATATAACTATGCCCCGCCATTTTTTTGCCTATTCACTAAATAAAGAAACCTAACAGGGCTTGACTTATTCATTCTACTTATTTCCCATGTCTTCCAATTTTTTCTCATCAATCCATATGACTTGTTAAAATCCATTCACTTACCAGATAGGTCAGCAATACACAAAGTCATTGATATGGAGTTGTCGCCATCTTTATTCCCTCTCAACCTAAACTCATTGTTCTTATTCATCCTTTGAAATTCCAAAACTGGAAAACACAGGTTTTCATCATTCTTTTCCCCACAAACACTCATAGGCAGCTGCTTATAGTCGGAATCTATATCCATGGAGAGAAGCTCAGATGTGGGTGAAGTAATTATCTTGGGAATTTGGTGGCTAGGTAATTGTAAGGGATCACGAACAGCCTCCTTTGGATATAAAACGTGAAGGAATGAATCTTCAATAAGTGCCTTTGCAGACAATCTCTCAGGCGCTGGAAACAAACATTTCTCGATAAACTCCCTGACTTGGCGGTCATTCACCTCAGCAAGGGAAGCAGGTTTGATACCCTGCAAAAAACAGAACACATCAAAGACAACTTGAATAATAATGTTAGAAAAAATAAAATAAAAAATAAAAAAACCAACCTAATTGTTAAACAACTTACCGAGGTAACCTTCTTATAGATTTGAGCAGGATTCTTGCATTCACTGTATGGGTAATCACATGTAACCATCTCTAGCATGCACATACCAAATGCATATATATCAACTAGTTCATTGTATTCCTCCTCATAAAACTCTGGAGCCATGAACTCAGGAGTCCCTATTGTGTATACAAAGTGACAATGTATGATTGAGTCCAGCTGACTTGAACATAAGTAATTCAAGAAGTTAAACGATTGTTACCGATAACACTTCGAGCAGGAGGCTGCAGCATGACAGTTGCCAAGCCAAGGTCCCCAATTTTAACTTCTCCATGATTTCCATTAACAAAAATATTATCACATTTTAAGTCCCTGTGAATGATAGGTGGGTTGTGACCGTGGAGATAGACTAAGCCTTGAAGAATCTGCCTTGCCCAATTCTTTATGGCCCTCATGTCAACACTTCTATGTTTTTGTCGATATCTAACAAGAGCCAAAATATATAAGGATTAGTTTTCACAGGCAGAAAAAGATCTAAGGACGAAAGAAAAAAGAAAAAAGGAAAAAGAACGCACTGTCTCAAACTCCCAGACGTGAAGAGCTCAGTAATCATGTTCACAGTTTTCTTCTTATCATCCACCCAGGAATGATAGAATTTCATGATATTTTCATGTTTCAATGATCTGAGAAGATGAACCTCAGAATACAGATTTTCAAAATTATTTGGAGACTGCAAAACATCATCAATCCTGACTTGATTCCAAGCAACCTCAATTCCATCCACCTCATCAAATGCCTTATATCTATCAGACACAAGAAACAGACTCTGGATACAAGGGAGAAAAAAGGCAAATAAACAATCAAAAGATTATGTTTTGGAATCGAAGCATACACAGTCTTGAAGGCACCCTTGCCCAGAGTTTCCATATACTGTCGAAGAAGACAAAAGGATGAAAAACAAAAACAAAAGTTACTGTTAGAGTGTATACAGAGAATCATGAGGAGAAGGTTTGAATGCGAACACATATTTAAAGAGATAGTCTATTACTGTTAGTTCAACATATTTAGGGGGAAATGAAACATTGGGGAGACAAAATTTTAATAATGCAACCGTCATCAACATTTATAACTAAACATGCGCCAGAAAGTATACGAAAACGTTGTAAAAGCCGCGACAAACGAGGTCAAAATATATAACTAAAAAGCGGATACCCGAACGTATCGGCCAGTTGGATCTCTCTCAACAAAACTATCATCCAGAGAATGCGGGTCGGCTCCTATCCTGCGCACGACCAATCCATCATTCGCCGGCGACACTAATCCAATCCCGGAATGAGAGTTCATCCCGGATAAGAACAGCAGGGGTAGCACCAGAGAGAGGAGGAGAAGAACGCTGGTGGTGGTGGTGAGAAAACGGATCAAAGCAGTGGGCTGTGGTGGTGGGTCAAAACGGCGGTGGGAATCAAACTCAAACAGCTGCGGGTGCGGCGGCTGTGGGGGCGAAGACGGCAGCGGCGGTGGTCGGAGCAGGAATGGAATGCCGTTCGGCATTCGACGACAGCGACAACGACAACCAAGGAATATGAATCCTCCAAGGTGGTGGCGGCTGAACCCATAACCCCAATTCCCATACCACACGAGGCCGCCCACATTTCCTATGTCAGCGTCAACCAAGCCCCATTAACATCTCCGATAATATTAACCTCCTCCTCGAACACGACCCCATCCTCGATCCTCACAATTCTCACAAATTCTCGATCCTCGTCCTCCACACTTTTAATTCTATATTGATTGTTAAAGAAGCGCTGTGATGGTGTTGAACAGAAGATGGAACATTGGCAGAGAATGGGGGGGGGGGGGATGAATTTAATCACAAACCCACAACAACAACCAACAAAAAAAAAAAACAACGACGACGACGACGACGACAAAAACAAAAAACGAGATTGAAATGGAGAGAGAGAGAGAGAGAGAGAGAGAGAGAGAGAGAGAGGGCGGAAGGCTGGGAATCGACCAGCACTTGTCTGGTTGGTTTAATCAATTAATCGGGTGATGGAAATGCCAGTTCCCCACACCAATAAACTGTCCGTCCATTCCCTCCTTGATAAAATACGGCGCCGTTTTGCGTCCAAATTTTCCACTTTCAATTTCCCCATTTAATGGCCGGACAATATTGTTTAGTTGAGTAAGAGTAATTGGTGCTCCTAATCATATTTTTTTTTTATAATTTATCACTACTTTATTTGAGAGAGATTTTTCCTATTTAATGATCAATATTCATCATCTATATAATTTTTAAATATATTTTTAAATAGTAATAATAAAAAAAAAATATTTTAAAATAAATATAATTTTAAAAAATAGAAATACAAATGAATAAAAAAATATAAATAATTAAAAATATATATCAAATAATATACTATTTATAGGATATAGAATATGAAACTATTGATGTTCTAATTAAAAACATAGTTAACAAATAGATAAAATATAAAAAATACTCCACGAATTTAACAAAGGTATGATAAATTCAACTTTTAATCAAATGACTATCTAAAATTATTGAGTTAAATTTTCTTAAAAGCTATCTTCATTCCAAAATGATTATGGCTGCCATAATAGTTACCATCTTCTTAGGGTATGAGTTGGCGGCCATAACCAATGATGTTTTATTTTCGCTAATCACACTTGATTCTCCTACAAATATTGTTTTAAAACATAAAAAATTAAAATTAATATTTCATTACAAATAACAAACAAATTATTGAGTTTTAATTTGATTCGGTAACAAATAGATAAATATATTTCATAAAACTAAAATCTTTAATTAAAATTTAAATAAAGACTACATAGTCCAGTGGATTGATGGGCCGTCTATAATCAATAGTATTTTATTATTTTTATTACAAGAAATTGTTTACGGCACATCTAATATCATGGTGTCGTGGTGTAGTTGGTTATCACGTCAGTCTAACACACTGAAGGTCTCCGGTTCGAACCCGGGCGACGCCATTTACTTTTTCTTGGTAATTTTCCAAATTTTAATTACCATTTTTGAATCCACGGACAACGTTGGGCGTTCAAACACTCTCACCCACACTGCCACGCAGAACCTGCGAGGAACTGTCAGAAATGGAGTCCCGATCCACAACAGAAAAAGCCGACATTGGAACCGTGCTCCGGAAATCCTGGTACCGCCTGCGGCTGTCTGTCCGACACCCCTCTAGGGTTCCGACCTGGGACGCTGTCGTCCTCACCGCCGCCAGCCCTGAGCAGGCTCAGCTCTACGCCTGGCAGCTCACTCGCGCCAAGCGCTTGGGCCGCATCGCCCCCTCCACCGTTACCCTCGTCGTGCCCGATCCGGACGGCCACCGGATTGGATCAGGCGCCGCCACTCTCAATGCCATCCACGCCCTCGGTCGCCGTTACCGGGAGATGGGCGGCGATCCCGGCACTCACCTGGTACTTGTTCCATTGTCCTACTTATCTTTCTTGTTGCCTCGTTTCTCGTTTTGCGTCTCGATTGCTAGATATTTTACCTGGCTTGTGTGTCTTTGAGAATCATTGCGTTGTGTGGCGATTCTGGATTTTCTTGTTCATTTGTCATTCCATGAATCAATGGGTGAGAGTCAAGTGGGCTCGATTCAGTCATCTTCTTTCAATGTTCGGCGAATTTTGATATATGGGTGACCATAAATTATGGATTTGGGGGAAAATAAATAGAAAATGAATATAATAAGTGTGATTTGGCACCATTCGATATCGAATGGATCGTGCTCACTGCTCTCCTTTTATAATATATATATTTGCATACTTTTTCCGTCTTCAAATGCTTTTTGGTTGTAAGTTTTGTGTGTTTTGGGTGCGCGCACACAGTGTTTTGGGTGAACCCGACTGAGCAAATGGAAGAAGTTGCATTGTGTAATTGCTTGTCTTCTGGGGTGTTCAAATAAAATCTCCAATTTGTTTGCTCTGCCTCATGGAGTTCGAGGCTGAAATCAGTGAGGGTTTTTTTTATTTTTTATTTTTTTCTATTATTAATAGATCTCCAAGAGGGCTATGTATGTATAAAAATACAAAGCCAAGCACCAAAAAATCTCCAACAAACTCTTCATCCCTCTCTCTATTCCCTTATATAGCTACACTTATTCTTATTTTTGAAGATTAACGGTTCATTCTTCAAATGATATTATATTATTTTCATGGTTTGTGAGTTTTAATGTACCTTTTTCACTATTTGGCTTTGTTAGAATTTTCATGATCAGCATTTAGTGAATTCATGATAAGTTGGTAACGGTTTCCACTTTCTGGATTTATTAAGATTTTCATTATCAGCACTTAGTGAATGCATGACAAGTTGGTAACCTTTTCCACTTTCTGGCTTTTTAAGGATATTCATGACCAGCATTTAACAAATTCAAGCAATTCCAGTTCTGGATCTTTTGTGCCCGAAGAAAGATCCAAATGCGATATTTCTATCCTTCCAATGGCTCAGTACATGGCCAAGAGGCATATACTGTTGCTTCATGCCGGAGGTGACTCAAAAAGGGTACCATGGGCAAACCCGATGGGGAAGGTTTTCCTGCCTCTTCCTTTTTTGGCCGACAATGATCCCGACGGACCAGTTCCATTGCTCTTTGACCATATACTTGCCATTTCTTCTTGTGCAAGGCAAGCTTTTAGAAATGAAGGTTATATGTTCAATCCTATCTACTGCTATTAACTGAAAGTCCATTTTTCTTGCATGTGAGTATGAATTGTCTATGCATGAAAAGTAAATGATAGTCACGGTCACTGGATTTGGCTTCCTTGGAAAATTTACTAGTAGGTAAAAAAGTGAAACTTTAATCTTTTGCGTAGCTTGTTGGGATGGAATATAATGTCTGCTGCATGATTGTTGTGATTAAATTCTAGTTGAAACACCAATTGTATATTTCCTCTTGCTTTCCATTCAATATCTCAACATGATACAGGCAGGGAAATATTTGGAGTGCCTTTAAAGGGTGAAGCTAAGGGGAATTGATACAACTTGCAACCGTGAACCATTTTTCTGCAATGAAGAACCATTTTTTTTTGCTTGATATTGAATGTTGTACTCCTTCGTAACTTTCAAGTTTTTGTGAATATAAGTGCTACACTGCTACTTTTGAACTTAATATGCATGTTTGGTTGGCTTTAATGGCTATTCGAGTTCAGGTTATTCTATGGCTAATGATACATTTGGTTTTGATTCGAAACCCCAAGATGCAACATGTGTCTACATAACCAAAAGCCTTAGGACAAATATTAAGAGCTGAAGGAATATGATGAAAGCGTGATAACATCTTCGAGGGAGTTTAATAGTCAATGACACGAATAGATATTTGATTGATAAGATAGATAACAGTCATGATAACATCAACCCAAAAATGTTTAAGGACATGGAGAGTAAATATAAAGTCCTGGCCACTTCAAGGGATATCGGTTTTTATGTTCTGCTATATCATTTTGTTATGGTGTGTAAACACATATTATCCAATGGAAAATACCATATTTTTGAAAGAAACCTGAACTGGAGCATGGGATTATGCGGCAATCATTTGATAGAATTAAAGAATAACATGAATAATATCACTTTTAAAGTTTATCAAGTATATCCGAGTGCAATTATATTCTTTCTAATCTTCTAACCTTTTTTTTTAAATCTTTTTTCCTATTCCCCAGGGGCTTCTCCTAATGAGAAGATTTAGTGGATTTTTCTTTGGGGTTCTTCGAGGGAAGGGAGTTACTTTTATTTGATTAATTGAGATTTGGTTTGTTGACTTTTTTCCCAAGGAAGGCTTGTTATAAAAAAGGTGCGGAGATTCTATAAACTCTTCTTAGGAAGTGGTTGTGGCATTTTGGTCAGGAGAGTAATTCCTTCTGGAGAAAGGTTATTGTGACAAAATATAGTATCCTTACAGGCAGGTGGATTTTTTCTTGCCCTAGAGGGCCTCACACTATGGGATTATAGAAGTATATTTGGCAGGATGGACTTCCTTCTCTTCATTGGAGGCTTTTGAGATTAGTGATGGATTCACGGTTTGGTTTTGAGAGGATGTGTGGTGTGACGTGACTCCCTTGAAGCAGGCTTATCCGGATTTGTTCCACCTTGGTTGTTTAGTAGATGTTATGGTGGCAAATCTCGATTATGTTCAAAATAACTTGGTACATTGAAAGGTGAATTTTTCTAGAGTGGTTCAGGATTTGGAGCTTGAGGCTTTCTCTTCAGTAATTATACTCTGTTACACCTCGACTCTCTACCCTCGATAGGATGTGTTGGCACTCGAATCACTCTAAAAGGTTTCAGGTGCAGTCCTTTTATTCTACTCTCATCCTGGCGAGGCCTGATTGCTCCCCTTGATATAATATTTGGAAGGTGTAGATTCCTCCCAGGGTGACTTTCTTCTCTTAGTTTGTTGTGTTGGGAAATATCTTAAATGCTAATAACGTCCAGCGTGATGGGTTAATTTTTGTTAGTTGGTCTTATTTGTGCAAGTGGCAGAGGAAACAACAGACTACTTCCTTCTTCACTATCCGGTGGCTTCGATGCTATGGGTTTTGCTTTTGAAGTTGTTTAGGGTACATTGGGTTATACCTCGAACCCTTGCTAGCCTTTTCTTCTTTTGGTTTGGTTTGATGGGTAGACGCTCTTTAATTTGGTGAGTTGCTCCTCATTGCATTATTTGGTGTCTTTGGTGTGAATGCAATGCACGTATTTTTGATAATTGCGAAAAGAGTATGGAGGAGCTCAAATTATCTTTCTTCAAATCCCTCTTGGATTGGATGTCTGCTTGAAGGGAGGGTCATTTCTCTTGTATTTGTTTTTCTTGTATTTTGGATGTAATTGCGAGGTGCTTGTTTTGATGTTTTTTTTTTAGTTATTTCTGCTATTGTTTATTGTTTCCCAATGCACTTCTTGTGTGCTTTCTCTTCTTAATAAACATCTTTTTTTCATCAATAAAAAGAAAAAAAAAGATAGAATATTTGTCTTGAAGTAGGAGGAGTGGAGAATGACCTCCTAACATCCGAATAAACTCATGAAAAAGGAATATGTGTATAACTTTTTTATTAAAATTTGTTTTGAATGGAATATTATGATTTTTATCATAAATACATTGTTCACACTTTAAACTAGAAATAGAAATATTTAAAAATAAATGAGAAAATAAACGTTTTAAGTAGAAAAAAAGAAGTGTCATAAACGATAATATCATAAAAATATCTTTTTATTTGGCAAGTGTCTCATTCCTCACCTTGTCTCTCCTGCATGGACTTGTATTACATGGTGGCAAAGGTCACAGGAAGAATGGAATGAATTTATTTATAGAAAATGCAAGTTAAGCATGGCCTCTCATCTGTATATCTTATGTGTCTACCTATGATCAATTGGTTGATATTTTCACTAAAAGGTTAAGTAGTCTAGTGTTTCTGAACATCCTACCCAAGCTAGGAATGAAAACTACCTATTTAGTAGCTTGAGAGGGAGTGTTGAAAGTTGGTTTGAATCTGAGTTTAGTTTTCTAGACTGTAACTGATGACATTAATGGAACAATCAAAGGGACTATAATGAATGATATTAATGGAACCATCAAAGTGTTTGTAACTGGCGATATTAATCGAGAGGATCCAAAGGAACTTCCTTTGGGGTTTGGTTGTGGGTAAGCCCAAACCTTACTTGGTGCATTGGGACAGTGTGTGTCGCCCTTTCTCTCAGGGCGGCTTGGGCATTAGGAAGTTGGGCCAATTTAATGTATCTCTTTTGAGGAAGCGGTTGTGGCGGTTCGGGATGGAGAGGATGGCCCTGTGGCGGGAGGTGATTGCGGTGAAGTATGGCGTTGTCAGTGGGGGTTGGGCCTCTTTGATGCCTTGTGGGCCGCATGGTTTGAGTTTATGGAAATTCATCCGTGTGCACTGGGACTCTTTCTCTCAATTTGTGGGGTTTGAGCTAGGGGACGATGCTTCTATTCACTTTTGGGATGATGTCTTATGTGGTGCATCGCCCCTGAAGCGTAATTTCTCGGAGTCGTATCAGATTGCTTGCTCCCCTAATGCTTTTGTGGCCGATGTTCACTGTCTACGGAGTACTACTATGTAGTGGGAGGTTCTGTTTTCACGGGCTGCCCAGAGTTGGAGGCTTTCTCATCTTTCTTCGTTCGGTTGTATTCGGTTACCCCTGTGCGATTGGAGGCCAATAGGCTTTGTTGGAGGTCCGATGGCGTAAGTTGTGTGATTTTCGAGTTAAGAGCCTATTCTTTCTTTTGACGTGTTCTCAACCAGGGACATTACCATGGCGTAGTGTGTGAAAGGCATGAGTTCTATCTCGAGTTGCCTTTTTTGCTTGAACTACGGTGCTTGATAGGATTCGTACTGTTGATAACCTGCGACGCCGGAGTTTTGTTCTCATTAGTCGGTGTTTTATGTGTAATGCTTCAGCGGAGTCCGTGGATTATCTTTTTCTGCATTGTCTATATGTTGGGGAGCTGTGGAATGTGATTATAGGCTTATTTGGTCTTCTTTGGGTGATGCCATCGTTCCTTTGTGGGTCGTTTGAGTGCTAGGTCGGGGGCGTGGGGCACTGTTCGGTGGTGTGAAGAGTTGTCCCTCATTATTTTCTTTGGTGTATTTGGCGTGAGCAGAATGCCCAAGTTTTTGACAGCAGAGAAAGTTCTCCATCTGTGATCACTCTTATTTTTTGGGGGGTTTGCGGGAATGGCTTTTTGCTTCGGGCATGTTGTCTCTTTTGTCTATTTCTGATGTTGTTCATGGGTGATCTTTTTGAGCTTGTTATTGTATGTTCTTAGTGCACACTGCTGGTGTGCTTTCCTTTTATTTTAATAAATTTTATTACTTATAAAAAAAATTGAGAAATAAAAAAGTCAAATTGACTCTTCCTTTGATTTTTCTCAATATATATTTATCTTTTTGTAAGCAACAGGTCAACATTTGGATACTGTACTTTTCTTGATGGAAATCTAGTGACCGGAGTAGTAAGAAACAAAATGTGATAGTCCGGTCTAGTGTAAAGGCAGAATTTTGGGCAATCAAGGTGTGTGTGAATAACTTTGGATAAAGATCATCTTAGATGATATGAAGATTCAAAAGGATGGTCCAATGAGACTTTATTGTGATAATAAGTTTGCAATCAACATAATTCATAATTCTATACAACATGATTGAACAAAGCACATTAAAGTTAATAGACAATTCATTAAAGAGAAGTTGAATAATAGTTTGATCTGTATTCCTTATGTGTCTACACATGGACAACTGACTTACTTACTAAAAGTTTATTTACTCAATTGTTTCAGAATATCCTATTAAGTTGGAAATGGAAAATACCTATTCACCAGCTTGGGGGAGTGTTTGAAATTAATTCGAATTCATTAATGTGATAAAAAAAATCTAGATTATAACTATTACAGTGACTCTTTAATTTTATATATATTAATTGTCGTAAAACTCTTTAATTTTATAGGTATTAATTATTATAAGGACTAAGGATTGGACTCTTGTGCTGTGTATATATGTTTACATCTAATGTGTTTACAAAATGAATGAAATATTTCTTATTGCCCTTGATGGTTAATTCCATTATCACCATGTCATTATCCGTGATTCTTAGCTATTCTATTCGGATGTAATAATTATATCAATTTCTTTTTTATATATATTTTAAATTGCTGATCTAATTATTTTTCATTGTCACTGATATACTGTTGTAAACATCATAAATATTGATTTTATAGAAAATTTCATATTTTTGCAGGTGGATTATTCATTATGACTGGGGATGTTCTTCCATGTTTTGATGCTTCCACTTTGGTCCTTCCTGAGGATGCATCGTGCACAATTACAGTTCCTATCACCCTTGACATTGCTTCCAATCACGGTGTTATCATAGCATCCAACACTGGTCTAGGCAATACTTGTGCATTAAATGTAGTTGAGAATCTTCTACAAAAACCTAATGTAGATGAGCTAGTTAGGAGTCAGGCAATTCTAAGTGATGGCAGAACATTGCTTGACACAGGAATTATTGCAGTTAGAGGTAAAGCGTGGTTAGAGCTTGTTGAGCTTTCATATTCTAGCCAAGCAATGATTGCAGAGATTATAAGAAGTAAGAAGGAGGTCAGCAAGCCATCTAAATAGCTATGCTCTCACTTTCTAATACTACTTTGCATGATGCTTATATAAATAATTACATGGCACCTAGGGCGGAGTACTGTATTTCATTCTAACTTATTGCTTCTATATGTAACTCAGATAAGTCTGAGAAGATATGATACTGGGGACACTTTGGAGCATATTCTGTTGTTTTATGCTTGCTATCAAACACAGTTAAAATTTATTCAATTGGTGCAGTGTTTTAAAGCTTCATACTCGTTGATGCAGTACACATCCTTCTACTAGATTCTTCACGTGAATTGTTTATATACATTCTCTCATTATCAGGAGTGCAATTGCTATTCCTTTCTATGATATATCTTGCGAATTACCCATTTCTTCCATTAAGAATGACCGCACTTGTAGCTTCTGTTAATTCCTGATGAGTCTTGTCTGCTTACTGCTATCTCCAATTTAACTCCCACTCTATTTGCATTATAAATACTTCTTTTAGTGGTCCTTGAATATTCAAATGTGCTAACAGTGACACTGTGACGGTCACCATTCAGAATCTCTGTTCATTCCTGCCAATTTATTTATATTGCTATTGGAACTTTATTATATATTATTAGAAAATTTTGATTCCGGAGCATCTTTCCATAATTCAGAGTGAAACAAATATATGTAGTCTTCCTTATAACACAAAGTTGCAGTGCTTTCATTGACTTTAGCGTGAGATATTTTGAAAATTTCTGAACAGTCATTTGAACTTGCAATAAATATGTTTGTCACTTGGGCAGATGAGTTTATATGAAGATCTTGTATCAGCATGGGTCCCTGCAAAACATGAATGGCTCCAAACACGCCCTCTTGGCAAAGCATTGGTTGACAGACTGGGAAAGCAAAAGATGTTCAGCTATTGTGCCTGTATGTTAAGCGTGACTCAAAGAATATTACTCCTATTAATGCTGTCATGAAACCCTGTATGGCTGGGGCAGTGCTGTCTTTGTTGTGATTACATTTATTTCATTTGGAGCAAATCTGTTTTTCATTATAATTTTTAAGAAATTGGACTTCAATTTATTTAATTCATCTACTGCCTCTCTCCATATCAACATTGAAGCAAGTGACTTACCCAAAAAAAAAAAACATCAAAGCCAGTGTGGGAAAGTTAATTCTGCATGTGTGTTGGTGGATGAGCGCATGCAAGGCCATGGTTCTTAGTGGGTGAAACTTAAAGTCCATTGAATTTTATACTGATTTTGCTGTCTTAGAGTCTTATATCTTTACGTGTGGGTTATTCTCAAAATTTTTATTATTTTTATATAGTTAGTGAAAGTTTCTTTACCTATTAACGAGGATAATGTTTAACATAATAGTGTTTTGTGCCTGCAATATCTGTGAGCCTTGGTGATCTGTGCAAGTTGAATTTTTTGATGTTCTGGTTGAAAATTTTTTATCTTTTCTTTGCTGCAGATGATTTGTTATTCTTACATTTTGGAACCTCAAGTGAAGTTCTTGATCACCTAAGTGGTACAGGTTCAGCACTTGTAGGTCGAAGACACCTGTGTTCAATTCCAGCAACCACTGTATCTGATATTGCAGCATCCGCTATTGTTCTTTCAAGCAAAATTGCACCTGGCGTCTCATTGGGGGAAGATTCTATCATATATGGTTGTTCAATTGTAGGAGGTGTACAGATTGGTTCTCAAACAATAGTTGTTGGTGTTAGTATTCCAGCGACCAATAATGGGACAGCCAGGGGGCAGTTCATGCTTCCAGATCGCCACTGTATGTGGGAGGTGCCCTTAATTGGATGTACAGAACGCATTATTGTATACTGTGGCCTCCATGATAACCCAAAAAAATCAATTTCTAGTGGTGGGACCTTTTGTGGGAAGCCCTGGAAGAAATTGCTCCATGATCTATGCATTCAGGAGAGTGACTTATGGAACCCAATTAGTATTAAAGAAAAGTGCTTGTGGAATGCAAAAATATACCCTATTGTTTCTTATTATGAGATGCTTAGTTTGGCAAACTGGCTGATGGGTTTGAGTGACCAAAAAGGTGGATCTCTACTTGCCTTATGGAGAAGTTCTCAACGCATCAGTTTGGAGGAATTGCATAGATCAATTGATTTCCCAAAAATGTGCATGGCCTGTAGTGATCACCAGGCAGATCTTGCAGCTGGAATTGCTAGAGCTTGCATTGATTATGGCTTGCTCAGCCGCAATTTGTCTCAATTGTGCGAAGAAATTCTACAGAATGAGGTGTCTGGGATTAAAATATGCAAGGAATTTCTAGACATATGTCCCAAGCTTCAAGCACAAAATTCTATGATTCTCCCAAAGAGCAGGGCATATCAAGTGCAACATGATCTTCTTCTAGCCTGCAGAGATGAAACCGCAGCATATGAGTTAGAACACAAAGTTTGGGCTTCTGTTGCTGATGAAACCGCATCAGCAGTAAGATATGGCTTTAAAGGTGAGTGGGTTCCCATGCCTTGTCATATAATGGAAACAACTGAGGGAATAAAAAGCTAAATCTATTATGTACTAACACATTATCACATAACTGAAGGATTGTACTTCTCTTTCACTTGTAATCCCCAAAACTTGCTTCCTTTGAATGATAGGGTTCCTCTTTCAGACAATTTTGGTCTTGGTTTCACATTGACTGTCTTTGTAATGTCTTTTGGACTCCAGAGCAAGTCCTGGAGCATTCTGATGCCACAACCTCTTCACTGTTATGTGGAGCCATCATCAACGGCCGTGTGGGACAAACCTTCAGCAATAGACGAGAAAAAGTTGAGTTGCCGGTTCGCATAGATTTTGTTGGGGGTTGGAGTGATACTCCTCCTTGGAGTTTGGAACGAGCTGGTTGTGTTCTGAATATGGCAATAAGCTTGGAAGGGTGTCTTCCAATTGGCACATGCATTGAGACAACTATGACAAATGGGGTGTTGATTTGTGATGATGCTGAAAATGAAATATATATAGATGAACGTACATCTTTTAATGCTCCATTTGACCATGATGATCCATTTCGGCTTGTGAAATCTGCATTGCTTGTGACTGGTATTATTAATGAGAAGGAATCTAAATTTATGGGCTTGCGAATCAGGACGTGGGCCAATGTTCCTCGTGGTAGTGGCTTGGGGACTTCTAGCATCCTAGCAGCAGCGGTTGTCAAAGGACTTATTCAAATGGTTGATGGGGATGTAAGTAATGAAAATGTTGCTAGACTTGTTCTTGTGTTAGAGCAGATGATGGGCACAGGAGGTGGTTGGCAGGATCAAATAGGAGGTCTCTATCCTGGGATTAAATATACCTCAAGTTTTCCTGGAATACCTTTGCGACTACAAGTCACCCCCTTGCTGGCCTCTCCACAGTTGATTTTAGAGTTGCAACGACGACTGATCGTAGTTTTTACTGGTCAAGTATGTTGCTTAACTTTAAATTTAAATTTTTAGTTGTTTCTATCCTTTGTAATTGTTGGTTGCATCCTTAGTAAGTTCAGTTCTGACAAAAGTCAGATCTTCTAGCTCTTTCTATACACCTATCCTTGGTTGTTGTTGTTGTTGTTGTTGTTTACACCCATAGTTAGTTTCATTCTGAGAAAATATAGTTACTCCCTATGTTCAAGAAATAAATCCCAAGGTTTTCCAAAAAAAAAAAACTTTTGTATTTTAACTATGTTCTACTTGTAGAGTTAGCCTTTATTTTTATTATGGGCCTTAAATGATCTTTTAAGTCAACCAATGGACTTGTGAACATTTATCTCCGACACTGGCATGTAATTGTTCAGTTCTAGAACCTGAGGCAACAATATTATCCGGTGGAATATCCCTATAGGGGCGGGCCTCAATGAAGGATTGTTTGTGTAAGCGCATGATTGTGCTGCTGCTGCTACTACTCTCTCTCTCTCTCTCTATATATATATATATATACATATATATATATATATGTTTTCTACTCCCTGTTTCTCTCCTAAAAAGGAAAGTAAAAGTGTTTCAACATGGTATCTTTTTTCTTTTCTTTTTTTCAAAATGTTGATTTCATCTTCTACGTTTTCTGAAATTGTTATGTAGGTCCGACTTGCACACAAAGTGTTACAAAAGGTGGTGATTCGATATCTCCAGCGCGACAACCTACTTGTGTCCAGTATCAAGCGCCTTGTTGAGCTGGCAAAGATTGGGAGGGAGGCTTTGATGAATTGTGAGCTAGATAGGCTAGGGGAGATAATGTTGGAGGCTTGGCAATTGCACCAGGAACTCGACCCTTACTGCAGTAATGAATTTGTTGATAGACTATTCGCATTTGCAGACCCCTACTGCTGTGGATACAAACTTGTTGGTGCTGGCGGTGGGGGCTTTGCATTGTTACTGGCCAAGGATGGCACCTCTGCCAAAGAACTTAGGCGTTTGCTAGAAGAAAATTCGGATTTTGAAGTCAAAGTCTATGATTGGAAGGTCGTGTTAGAGTGTTAGAATTGATCTCCGCGTGTAGCTTGCTATGTTACTAGTATATGTTAATAATGTACAAATATTGTAGTACTTGGACTTTTAAGATTCAAAAAATTGCTGATAGGAATTAATGTATCACGATTATTGATTGGGTCAAGCGTGCGCAATTAGTCATGATTTCACTTTAAGATCAATTGTTTAACTAAGCTTTAGCTAGAAAATGCTTTTTTGTCTCACTTTTTATAATCGTAACAGGCTCAATAAATTTTTTTTGACTATAATAATAAAATATTAATTTTGGATTTGGAGGGTGAGTGACATACATGACCGGCAGGAGATGGATTAGATTCACCATGAGGTGGTGACAGACAGGGAGTTAAGTTGGTTTGTCCAGCATGAGGCAAGGATGATACGATGTCGATGAGTGCTTCGATGGAGAGCAACATGAGGAAGCACAATGAATCGAAACAAACGGTGAGAGAAAGTGGGAATCCAATAGAGACGGAGGTGGTGAAAGACGATGGATCTAATGTTGAAGATGAAAGCCACAAGGAGGGTGAGGAAGGGTAGGCGAGCGAAACAAAAATGGCAGAGGGAGAAATTGTGATATTTATTTTATTGTGAAAAATTATTAGCGATCAAGAAATTAAAACTTAATTTTAAGATTAAATAAATATATTTATAAGAATTTATAATAATTATTTACTAATATAATTAATTTTCATGTGATATAATTTTTTATAATATTCATAATTAAAATAGGTGTTAAAAGATTCTGTTTAATTAAAAGAACATTTTTTATTTATTCAAGTCCGTTGAATACACTTTATCAAAGTAGGGCAATTCAAATGGTTTAAATAGTAAAATATAAAATAATATGATTAAACACTCAATACAAATCCTTACATCATATCTTCCAAAGGAGTATGAGGGAGTATGGGTCAAAATTTAACGAAAATTGAAATGATTGAATATGTAATATTTAGGAAAGCTAGATTAATTGGAAGGTTCCTAACAAGGTAATGATAAAGTTTATTCTTCCAAAAAAAGTTTATTAATTCTGAATAATTTATTATTCGTAATAAGAGCATTATTTTAGGGTTTAAACAATGTGTACACATTTATATATTCATTGATGATTATGCTCTTTTCTCAAATCTTATTATGAATTATGATGCATGTCATACTAAAACAATTTATATATTTTATTTTTATAAAATGTTTTTTAACTCATCAACTATTTTATTGAGTCGAAAGAAGATTTTATCAATAAATTCTAGTATCACTAACAATGTGTATGCTTCTCTTCAGGTATTTTAGGTCCAAAGGCAACTTAGTAAAGAGAAATTAACTTTCAAAGTTGGCATTGAAAAATTAATTTCAACAGTGGCAATGAGAGTAATTAAATTGAATTTTGGAAACAAGTTTATTTTAGTAAATGATTATTTTTGTATACCTGATTTGAATAAGAATTTGATTTCAATTTCATCTTTGGTTGAATACGATTATTCTTTTAATTTTGCAAAAAAAAGTTTCAGTTTATAAAAATATTGTTTTGATAAGTTCTGGCACAAAGAAAAATAACCTTTACAAAATTACTCATAGTATGCATATATTGTTAAATATTGAAATTGTGGGTAATAAACATACTTTAAAACAAGTTAATTTGGATTCAAATGATATATATCTATTCCACTATGTAAATTCTTTATAATGATCTTAAATTAAATTATTCTCACTATGAAATTAGTCCACATCACAATCTTATCAGAATAAAATACTCTCAAATTTTATTTAATGATTATAAACAAAATTTATACTTAACGATAAAAGAAAATAGAATAATATAATTTAATAAATATTTAAACAAAATATATTTCAATTAAACAGAAATAATTTTTATAAGTCCAATTGACTAAATAAATTTGGTATCAAATGGTAGCTTGTCAAATTTATAGTTATTTTGTTGATTCACCGTCGGACACTTTTATTGTCTTTCTAACTATTATATAGCTAAACATTAATTATGTTGAGCCAAGTGCCCTAGATCTTTGGAATTAAAGCAAAATTTTCAAACCACCTTTCCAAATGCTACTTCAACTTATTTGGGGTGAGAAATCTGATTTGAAGTTTGAATACACCAAATAATTTTCTATTATAGTCTTTCAAGTTTCGGTCCTTCTGTCTTTAATTTTATAATGTTAATTTAGTAACAAATATGTGCTTTTTGGTTATGTTTTTTTTCCTTTTCATTTTGTGTTAGGCTGTCTTGATTTCTATTTATTTTTTTAACAATATTTTGAACACAAAATGCAAATTATTGTTTAAAGTGTTTTCATATTTTAATTTATTATATATATAAAAAATGTTTTCATTTTACGAGTTTCAACACAACCTTTAAAACAGGCATGTGTACGGTACAATTAATACTTTAGATTAAATATTTATATATTAATAAATATTCTTATAAAATTTTATTAATTTAACTAAAAAAAAAAGAATTAGTAAATAAATAATTAATTAATTATAACTTTTTATTTATTTATTAATTATTTTATTTCAGTTGAATTTATAAAAAAGCAACTGTTATAAAATTTTATAAGTTTATTTATATTTAATATAATAATTAATTTTTGAAACAAATATAAAAAAATTAAAGCTTTTTAAACAATGACAACCGGTACTATGGGACCTTAGCATAATTATTTTAAATTATTTATAAAAGAAAAACAAACGAGTCTTTGTTATAAATTAATAGTCATGTTTTAAGAATGCATTTGTTTCTGTTTTTATTTTTAATTTATTCTGAATTTCTGCAAGTGGATAATCGCTATTAAATGTTAATCGATAACTGGCTTACATCGGTAACCACGAGAGGGAAGCCTCAGCACGGGGACGGTGTAAGTGTCTACTCGTGAGTCGCGACTCATTCCTGCGTGATTGATTGTTACTATGCATTCAATACGGTCGGCGAATCTTCGCTTTTCCTGAATCCTAAATATCAAACCTCGTATTGGGTGGTTTGATTTGATCTGTCGTCTGCATCATCGTCCTGGATTGAATCCGACGCTGAAACTGATTGGAATCATACATGGCTAGTCTGTACGTGAAGGCTGTCCCCCCGGCGGATCTGAACCGGAACACGGAGTGGTTCATGTACCCGGGCGTGTGGACCACGTATATACTCATCCTCTTCTTCTCCTGGCTCCTCGTACTCTCTGTCTCTGGATGCTCCGCTGGCATGGCCTGGACCGTCGTCAATCTCTCCCACTTTGCTGTAATCAATTAAATTTCATATCTTTCATATGTTTTATGTGTTCATGTTTGATTTGTTGAATTGGGTAGTTTGAGTGAGTTCAGATCATTTGTTGTTTTTCTTCAAATTGCTTTAAACACTTAAAGAGATGATATGTCAATCATCTACGTCACCTAAAATAATGAAACAAAAATTGGGATAGAAGATCCGAGCTCAGGTTGGAGCTTTTTTTTGTATTTTGTTTGTTTTGTATGGGATTTAGATATGTTGATGGTGTTAATGTATTCTGTCCAAAATTTAGTGTTCTAGTTAGAATTCTCTCTGGTTAGTATGATTTGTTATTGGGAAATAATGTAGAAGAAGTCGTTTATTATTTCATTGATATCACTCATTCTCCATATTTTTTTCGTTCCTGTTGGTTTTATTTATTCATAAATTTTATTTTAACCTCATAATCACAAGTAATTAAGGGGACTAGTTAAATTATGCGTGTCGAGTCAGCCTTAGGCTTAGACCTTCTATAGAAATTTCTAGCCTGAATTGATAAATATTTAGTCCAGAAATTGAGTTATTACTATCCTGCTCACTGCAGATCTCTTGACAATTTTATAGTTGCCTTGGCGCTTGCCTGTAGCATTCATTGGATTTTCAGTGGTGGATGTTTTTATGTCTGAATCTGTATCCAACCTTTAAAATCTGATGTCTGTACTCTAAAAGTGCATGGACCAAAATAGAAACAAGAGTAGTGGGTGGGACTCGAATACATTCATGAGGACTTGAATGGGATGGAGTTAACCACTTGAGCTATTGAAGCGTTATGTTATTTGTTTAAATAGTTATTATATGTAAATAAAATGAAATAACAATTGATGGGGCTTAAACCAAAATACCAAGACTATAAGGCTAGAAACTTAATCACTTGAACTATTGTAATATTATGTTATTTGTTTAAATAGATGTTATATATGAGTAAAATAAATAAAATTGGTGGGACTAAACCCAAACACAAAGACTTCAAGGTGAGAAACTTAGAGCATGTTTGGTTTAATCTTTTTGCTGAATTTGAATTTATAAAATAATTTTTACAATTTTTTTGGTAAATATTTTTGCATTCAAATATAATCGTTGTATAAATGATATTCAAATCACATAAAATGAAAAATAATATTTTGTTGTTTTTTAGTTTTTAGTTTTCTGTACCCAAAAATAAATATCACTTTTGAGAACATAAAACATAAAACCCTAAACCAAACATACCCTTAATCACCTGAACTGTTGATATCTTATGTTATTTGTTTAAATAATTATCACTCATGTAGAATAAATAAAATTGGTGAGACTTGAACTCAAGCGCATAGCTTAAACTTAACCACTTGAGCCATTGAAATATTATGCTATATATTTAAATATTTATTTTAGAGATCTACAACATGCAAGTTAGTCCCGTAGGTAAGCCATGCTAGAACATCCTTCCTACCGTTGGATTAGTTTTAATTTTTCTTTTTAAAGTCAATCCAACAATAGGAATGGTGCCTCTGTGTGGTTAACTTGCAATTATGATTTTCCTTTATTTTAAACTCATAGGTTTTGTTGGGTCACAAGGCCAATGTCCAAGCTAATGTTTATTCAAATAGTAATTAATAAGCTAGTAAAATATTTTCAAAACAAAAATGAAATTCTTATTCACCAATTTTATTTTATTTTTTGATAAAAAATGTACCAAAGATAATATTTTTAAAACAAAATAAAATAGCAAATAAGCCATAGTAAAGTTTTTTCCCAAATAGTAAAGTTTTCAATACTAAAATAAAAGAAAATTTACCAGCAGGACTACCAGACTAGTATTCTCAATGTGAATTGGAGTTTAGATCAAATCAAGCATTGCATACTTCAAAAACAAATTGCTGCTACTTTGAAATAGTTATTAGTTAAAAAGTTAAAAATAATATTTATTACTGCATCCATCTTTAAAAAAAAAGAAGCTAAAAGGCTTTTTTTTGTTTAATTTGAAATATTTAAAAGTTTTATAAGTAGCATTTAGACTATTTTAAAGTCAATGTTTAACACTATTTGTTGATAATGTTATGTGATATATTATTACTATTTTACTTTAGGTCATTTAGAAAATCTTATACATTTTACTTATTTGAATATTAGTAGTATTTACAAATAAAATAAAAAATAATTTACATTGAATGAAATGCAAAATTAGTCGGCTTATAGTGTTTCAAATTAAGAATGTAGGAGTTTAGGGTTGAGGATTTCATGTTTTTCTTTTAGTATGTTTTTTTAAAATAAACATAATTGAAGTTCAGATATTTTAGGATATTCAAATAAGAAAGCAGATGTGGATATTGCCAATGTGACTGTCACTATAATTGTATATGCATATGCTTTTGTATGGATACAAATAATTTTTTTTTCCTCCGAATACAGGTACAGTTGGATATGCAGGTAGGACTTTTTTATGCCCAAGTTTAGTGTATCCCAGTTTTTGTTTTTGCTTTCGAAAAAAACAAACTAAGGGTTTATAAATATTTAGTTGAGTAAGAGAGTGATTTTTGAAAAATCCTTTATAAACAAAATTTCTATTTATGAAAGAACTGCTAATTTTGAGCCTTATTAAACAAACATGAATAAAAGGTATTTTCTCATAATCCGATGCAAATACATTTATACCCTTTATAGTTATGTATAATTTACAAATATATTCCATATTAACCTATTATATCCTTTTTTATGATTTCCAGTTTGCTAAATTCATAATTTAGCCTGCCTCCCTCTCTCCCTTTGTTTTTTTTTTTTTTTTTCAAAACGGTTTCAAAGTTGAATTTGTTGCCCTTCTATGGATCTTGATTTTTAATCCTTTTTATGCAGCGACTGTTCCGTTTAACCAGTGAATGAAGTTGAACTTTTATGGAAACAAAGTTGGCCTTGGTGGTTGGGGTTACAAATTTGGACCCAATTTAGACACCAAGTTGTTTTTAAATTTGGTCCACCACGTAGTGCGTCTTCTGCAATCACAGCCACTTCAATTTATTTTCAATCGCTTCATTTTAGCAATGATTTTCAGGTGGAGAATCATTTTTGGTTATGCATTCATGCTGTGAGTAACTTCACTAGCAAGTAGCAAGGACCAAATGTTTCTCTTCTTCTTGTTTGAGCACTAATGATTAATTAGATTTGGGGCAGCATTACGGTTTTACATAAAAACTAAAATCAAATTTGTATGCTTTAATGCTTGCCCAACAGTTGGATTTGGTTTTTACTTTGGCTTTGTCTCTTTTTTCGTTGTATGCTAATGTATGTTCAGTAATGATTGAATGAGACTGAGACATGACATGTCATAGTGGGAATGTTTTTTCTTGAGGCTTTATTGAGACAATCGTGTTAATACGCTGTCCTCATTTCTGGTGGACCTTTGACTTGACCGATCCAAAACTACTTTATTCTAAGACAATTTAGTAGTGCCCAGTAAATATGGGTTCTCTATGCTTATTTGAAATTTCTTTTGCCAGTATTGTGGTGATCTTCTTCTGCTAGCATGTCTTGGTGATTTATTTTCTGCTTTTCTGATTTACTCAACGACAATCTGTTTCAACTATTACCATGTCAAGCGAAGTAACTTTTGCAAACTCCTATTAATACTTTTATCTTTACATTCTTTTAAGCAATTAATCAGATTCCATTTTCTTTACCAAGATCCACTGATATTGCCTCATGCCCTATATAGCACAACTGAGGAGTATACTTTTCCTTCAGGTCACATACCATTTTTTCCACTGGAAGAAAGGGACTCCATTTGCTGAAGACCAAGGAATCTATAATGGGTTGACTTGGTGGGAGCAGATTGACAATGGAAAGCAGCTCACGCGCAATAGGAAGTTTTTAACTGTCGTGCCTGTAGTTTTGTAAGTTTTCTTGTGCAAAACTGTCACTTCGACATTGGTGTCACATTTTTGATGTCTTCATTTTTTATATTTTATACTTGTACTTTCGATTAACTTTATTCTTGCTTATCCACCAATGCTGTCCTGATTCTGTCTGTTATGAATTTCTGGGCAGTCATCACCATGTTTGCTGTTATTTCATGATGTAATTCGCTATCATTGGACTAGGATTACTGTTCTGCTAAAGTGCTAATTATTATTATTATTATTATTTTCTGTTACATGGTGTTGATTTAAATAATGTTGTTTGCAAGTGGCATGGAGATGTGAAATGGTGGTGGAAAATATGTCGTGAGGCTACTTTGTCCTGCTTCAGATTTTTTTGTTTCCTGATTTAGTTCCCCCCTTCACATGTTCATTCAACTAGCATGGCTTCATCATGTTACAATTTCATCAACGCATAGATTGTTATAAGCTTTTTTGTAATTCATTCTCTATCCCAACCAGATTTTATAACTGAATGTTATGTGGAGACTTGGGTCAACTAATGGGTGAGCTTTATGGAATTTAATTGTAGTTTTAGTAAAAATATGGCAGCCTGTACTGGTGTGATTAGAATGTTTTTCTGAGTTGAAGGCTTGAAACTTCAGGATAGGGCAATTATCAACTTTGACATGAAAACAAAAGATTAGATGCTTCCTTCCTGAACCAGCTAGTTGTATACATGCATTTTTTTTTTTCAGGATTTTTTTTCACTTGCAATGTAACTCTACTTGCATTTTCTCCTCAAATGATACGACAGGTACTTGATAGCATCACACACGACTGACTACCAACACCCCATGCTGTTCTTGAACACGCTTGCAGTGATGGTGCTAGTTATTGCAAAGTTTCCCAATATGCACAAGGTTCGGATCTTTGGCATCAATTCAGACAACTGAACCAGTCTCTGCCTTAAGTAAGGTTTTGGGATGCGCTTGCGTGGAAGGTCCCCATTGTTGCTGGTTCTACTGAAAGCTTTATATATACATTTATGTATATATATGTATATATATATATATATATAGAAGGTCCCCACTGGTCCGGGTTCCACTGAAAGCATTATATATATGAGTGCGCGAGCGTATAGAAAATAACAGGAAAGTTTATTTGGACATGTAACGTTCCGTTCAGTGGTAACTGCATCTGCTAGATGTTTCACTGTCATATAGATATTGAGAGTAAGCATATTGTGGGTTGCACTTGCATGGAAGATTCCCCACTGGCCCTGGTTCTACTGAGGCATTCAATATATATATATATATATATATATATATGTATTCTGTATGGAAGCAGAACAAAGAGTATATCTGGATGTGTAACGTTTCATTCCGTGGCAACTGCATCTGCGGGACGCCTGTCACTGTCAAATAGATGTTGAGCGAATAAGCGTATTGCATTTTGCATATTGAGGGGGTTTTGTACGGTAAAGCTATAGTGTACCTGGACTCTGGATGTTGGATTGCAAATACGCCTTTTTCCAGTATATATATATTTTTTGTAGTGCTAGGGACAAGTGGTCTGTGGAAAGCTCATGCGCGCTGCTGATGGGGCGCGATTGTGGCTTGCCTTGGTGCTATGATCCACATCTGCGGCGCTTGTCGATTGTTTTCTTCGTTTTTAAA
This sequence comes from Taxillus chinensis, assembly GCA_023512835.1. Lineage (NCBI taxonomy): Eukaryota > Viridiplantae > Streptophyta > Magnoliopsida > Santalales > Loranthaceae > Taxillus > Taxillus chinensis. Next base: position 4,888,816 of record CM042091.1, on the reverse strand, counting down.
ATAAAAAGTTATTTTTTAATACAGAAAATAAAAAACAATTTTTTATTTTTTATTCTAAAATTACTATTATATTTTAAAAATAAAAATATAAAACATGTAAAATAATCACACCATTTTTTATATTTTACTATTATATTTTTTGCTTTAATTTTTACATGTAAATATAACATATGTAAAAATAAAAAGTATATTTTTATATATTCATTTTGTTAATCACACAATCACACCACCAACTCGCTGTGACAATCCTGAGTTACTACCACAGCTTTGTTTAGCCATTAGCTGGTGTTAATCTCTAAATTTATCTTTTTTTATTTATTTTTAAATTATAGCATTCTTTTTTAAAGAACAAATCTACTAATATTTTTTATTTTACTTTTTATTCTATTAAAATTTATTTATTTTATTAATACTTTTCATCATAAATAATCAAAGTTTTTCTTCCTTGTTTTCAAGGTTGAAATTGTAAAAAAAATATATACATTTTAAATTTTACAAAGTGTTCTTTATTTCTATTTCATTTTTCGTTTTTAAGAGTAAAAGGTTCAATTTGTAAAAAATAATAGTAATAAAGTTGAAAAATTATTTTGAAGGATTATTAGTCAGTTTTTTTTATGAAGGTCCGCTGGAAATGCTTCTAATTATTGGTTGTGTTTGACCGTATGACCCCAATTATTTGTTATCATTATTTTATTTTAGTTATTTGATATTTGAAAAGTTTGGTGCAAGAGTATTTTCGATTCTTCAAATTATTTTTGAAAAGTTATTTTTTAATTTATACTTTAACACTAATTTTTAAATTATTTTTATTTTTATTAAAATAATAATTTTTATCATTTATCTCTTTGCTCTTTTTCTACATATTTCTTTTCCTTCTCACGTTGAGCTTGACATTTTGCCGAACATATAATGTGCAAGCTTTTTTTTATAGTGAAGCTTGTAAGATCTTTGAATATGTCAAATAATTTGTAAACGCTCCATGAAAGGCCATGTTGGAGAGGAAACAAAAATTATACTCAATTTCATAACATATCTAATGATGGCATTGTACATTATCAGATTAAACAAGAAACTATTGCATGCCATAATGCCTCTTAATTCAATTGCGTGGGTTAATTCATTCTCTTTGACAAGAATATTAAGGGCATTGGAGAAAATTTTCAAACCCAAAAGATAATTATTTTCTTTTATAACTTTAAAAAAATTAATTGCCTCACTAGCCGCTTCCCTCAAATAAGAATGAACAAGAAAGTATCATAAGCTGACATGTTATGCAAGCTCCGGTCCACGCACACCACCATCTCCCTGAAAGTGGTCTTAATAGTGGCCACATCCCATTCTTTCTCTCACCCCTTTAGCAAGATATCAAAGGTATCTCCATTCGGGGGAATCTTCCACTTGATCATCTTGAAGGATTTCTATGCTTCCTTAGTTTTATTCTCATGGCAACACATTAATTATACTTAATAGCAAATTCATGACAACAACATCCTACTGAATGTCGTACAGATACATGACATCAAAGGTCATGACGACCTCATTAAACCTTCTTGTGGAGCAATAGGTGTCGAAAATAGATACAAAGTTAATTAGTAAGAGTACACCTTGTTCTTCGAAGAGGCAACAACAGCAACTAGAGGCAGGATGCCCATGCGGCGACTACAACAACCAAACAATAGAGGATGTCCTAATAGTGGCAACAGATATTAGTGATATGGAGAGAATAATCCAGTGATGATCTTTATGGACAAAACAAGTTGGGGAGAGAAAAAATTAATAAAATATTATAATATTATATATAGAATGAATAGTCATTCTATATTTATGAAGAATCACTTTAATAATTTTTAAATGTATAAGGTAAGATGAAGAGCGTGTTAGAGCTAAATTTTAACATTTAACTCTCTATTTGTGTAAAGTAGAGAGTATGTTGAAGATATTCTTAGTGTTTTGTCTAATTTTTTTAAAATATATTATTATATCCACACATCTGTGATTTATATCAAAGTTGAATATGATAAGTGGTATGATTAAATGATAATTTTTTTACTTATGTTATAGTTTTTTTCCGTTTCAAATTAACTTTGAAAATATTATTGTTATTATTATAATTATACATTACACTTACACCTTAATTATATTTATATCAAAAAAGAATTTCACCTTAATAGTTAGTTATTATATATTATTATATATACAATATAATACTAAAATTTTGAAATAAATGTAGATCGATTGGATATCAAGGATATACTCGGTAAAACATCATTTGAATGATTGTTTTTAAAAACGATGAATTTATATAAATTTAAAATTATTTAATTTATATTTTAATTTTCAAAAGAAGTGGATCGTCGCATAATTATTTTTAAAAATTATTTTCTGTTTTCAAATATAAAATTAATTTTAACGGAAGACATTAATAATTTTTTTATTTTTTATTATCTGATTCCATCAATTTTTTTTCTGATTTTTTTTAAAACATATTTTTTTAACACATAATTTCTTTTTTTGTCAGACTGGAATTATTTTTGAATTAAAATGTAACAAAATTTATAATAAAATACAAAATACATAAATCAATGCCTAAATTACCAAAAATTAGATCAACACCGAATCCATACGCTCCGTGTTTTCGTAGGTGTATGTAGTAATCTTGACGTCAATAATGGGGATTGGGTCGGTTTGTTTTTGTCAGTACTTCCCTTGGTCTGATCCAAGGGTTGTTTGTAATCTCTCTCCGGGTTTGAACTTCTGTTGCTCATCTGTGTTCCATGGCGACATCTTCATCGCTGTGGGAATAATGTTTGACTAATCCAATGTTTGTTTTTACTGTTACCCAGAGTTGAATTAATTACTGCTTTACTAGGTCCGCTCGTCCCTTAATAAATTAAGAGATAGTTGGTGAGCTGTAGTTGTTATTTTAATGAAGTAGTTATAAAGGCGCTTTCGTTATTAATACTAATGTATTAATTTTTCTAGTAAACGCTATATCATTTTATTTTTATCCCAAACAAATCCCTAATCATTTACAGCCTGGTACACACCCATTGCGGTGCCACATGTCCAGCAGTTTACAGTTAAGAGGTATTATTATATAAAAAAAACATTTATTTTAAAATATTATTGAGCTTGTATATAAATTATAATAAATGCGATTATGTGATAATAATTTATATTAAATGATTTGAGCTATATTTAAATCACACGTCGATATATGAACATCTGCAATTTAACGCGGTCGATTTTTTTAAATTTTTGACGAAAAAATTTAAATATATAGATATACATCTGCGCGCGTGCACCGATTGGCACTAATTTGGCAATGTGCCAGACATTGTTTTTTTTTTTTTTTTAATTTTTAAGTAATACTAAAACTTTTTAATGGTAACGCCGTAACGTATGCATTGATGCACAATCTAAATTATATTGTTCATTTTCTCCGGACTTCATTAATTTCATATTTTTTATAATTATTTAAAAAATATAATTGAATTTTTTTTGTTAGAATTAATTAATAAAACAAATTCATTGCATAACTAATACTTAAAACAAAAACTGATTTTGATGTTTCCAAGATCATCGTATATTACGTACAGTGTATTCATGAACTTCATGATGTAATGACCATACTTCAAATTATCATCATATTGAGGACACTACAACAAAAGTTAATATTAAGAAATCAATAAGTAAATTTGTAATTGAATTATAGTAAAACCTCTAAGTGAAATTATATTTTTTATTGGTAATGTTTAGATGTAAATTGGCACTTTCTTTCATATTATCCAAACTTTGTACATTATTTATATATCAATTTAAAAAAAACATATATATATATGATATAAAGTAACACATATAGCTCAATGAGAAATTGTTAGGTTTTTTAACCTAAAAATGGGCTAATATGTATAACATTATGTATTTAAAAAAGTTATCATCTTATATAAGTCCAAGTGAATTGACAAAATTTTGAGTATTCTAGATGTAAATGCATCAACAAAAAGTATGAATACTCATGTGCAGAAATCAATTATAATTTCTAATTTGGTAACAGGTTAAATTAGAAATATGGTAAAAATAATTAAAGATTAACATATATTTGTGGTTAGCCACCAAGTAGTCGTATCACACGCTCTCCTTTTGCATTCCATCGACAGATTGTGAGAGAAAAAATCATCCTAAAATGAATACCTACAAATTTGATAGATCAACCATAAGTTCCTGAGATTGTCTATTTTGATATGAATGAATCATGTATGTTTTTGTTTAATATTACTCTCGATGATTTAACATAAAAATTATGATAGGATGATGGTTTTCATTCTTGAAGGATTTTATTCTAACAGTTTTATATTTTTTATTCATTTCTAGAAAACTTTTTTATTTATAGTACATTTATATTATTAATATATAATATATACTTATTAAAATTAAAACATGTAAAAATTTATATTTTCTATTAAAAATAGCATACTTTACCTTCAAATACGTTTTCTGTTTTTTAAAACAATTTTCAAAAATGATTTATCATGTTTTTGTCTTAATGTAATTATTTTAAAAAGCTCTTACAAAATAATTTTTGTAAATTATTCAGATAAAAAAGGAAAAGAAAATAGAACAAAAATATAATATATCTAGGAAGGTTGTCTCGACCCGACCGTTTTGGCTAAACTCCCTAAATTAGTGTGTGTGTGTGTGTGTGTATATGTATGTATATATATATATTCATATATATATATATATGTGTGTGTGTGTATATATATATATATTAATATATATATAAACCTTGAATATTGTCGAGACACGCATGCGCATGCATGCATACACGTGACGAAGGATGGAGGGTGGGAGTAGAAAGACAGATAGCGGGGGAACGAGAAGGTTCGTTGGAGCTCCCGAACAACTGTGTCACTGTACGTGCCACTTCTGATGAGCAAGCAATCAAGCAAATTACATTTACAATAATTCGTTTTATTTTTATTTTTATTTTAAAAAAAATAATTAAATTTCAACGACTGTCAATCCAGCCCGAGCTCTCTCTCTATATATCTCCAGGACGTTTACTCTTACCCTACAACAAAATTCTTACGTATTCAATGTTTTCCCGCCAGTGGAACAGCTAATATATGATCATGACTGCTACTAGCTACTGCAACAAATAATGGAACCCAAGAGCAGGAAATAAAAACTAATATCGAAAAAAAGATAATTATAAATTCTCTGCCACACACTTTTTTATATAGGCGCAAAGTAACTATATTTAAATAAACAACTGAGTTTACATATGAAGCAACTGTGTGCCATATGAAAGATAAAAGACAGTTAGATGGAGTTTTCCAATATAGAATAATATTTTAATTTACCAAATAATCATATATAATAAACAACTACAATTCCTCCCTCGTAGCATATCGTCTCTCAAGTGGTAGATATATATAAATATATAAAAGAAGAGATTAGCGAACAGAAATAAAAATTCAAAACACACACACACACAAATGTGGGCCGGGGGGTTCCTCCCACTTCTCATATTGTCTTCTGTGGCGTACATATAAGAAGAAAAAGGTGGGTATAGCAGCACGCTAGAAGGAGCTAGCTAGCGCACGACTCAGTCCGTGTGTTGCGCTGGCTGGGTCTTCCTTCCACAGGACAGAGGAGTGAGGGGATGGGAAGGGCTCCTTGTTGCACAAAGGAGGAGAGGCTGAATAGAGGTCCATGGACGGCTACTGAAGACGATCTGCTTACTAAGTGCATTCAAGCCCACGGTGAAGGTCGTTGGAGATCTGTTCCCAAAATAGCTGGTAATTGATTCACCGATGAACTATATATACCCTGTATTTTGCGTACGTTTACTAGCTAATTAACATTATTAATTGCCTTCGCTAGCTCTAAATTTATTTTGTCGTTACATTCCTATTAACATATATAGTGGGCTTGTAAATTACAAGCTGCCCATCTAACATTCCTCGTACATGCACGCTATATACATGTACATACGTTTCCTTTTGAGGTCACTGGTGTTGAAAATTCTAAGCTTTGACGTTGTGCTTCATCGGTTAAATTGTCTCTTTTTGCTTAGTTATATATGAATGGTTTTCTTTATGTTATCCTTCATATCTAACTATAAAAAAATTGTATCACAAACACATGCATGATGCATGACAGGGCTGCTCAGATGCGGGAAAAGTTGCAGGCTAAGATGGGTGAACTATTTGAAACCAGATATCAAAAGGGGGAACATCACTCCTGATGAGGATGACCTAATCATCAGACTCCATTCCCTCCTAGGAAATCGATGGTCTCTGATTGCTGGAAGGCTGCCCGGCCGTACAGATAACGAGATAAAGAATTATTGGAACACCCATCTCAGCAAAAGGCATCAAATGCGGCGAGCTGGATTTGATGATGACCGTCCCCACAATATTGATAACCGTAGAAAACTCGCCATAACACGATCGTCGCCTCACACTCAGCAAGGCCTTAAAAAGAGGATAACAAGGGCGAGGAAGTGCAACAGTCACAACCAAGGAGAGAGCAGCAGCACGTGGAAAGCACGTATCGAAGCAGCTGCAGAGAGGCCCAAGATTTACCTTCCCAAGCCGTGTAGGGTTCAGCGTCCCCCCCTCGGCTCTGCTATGGCGGAGCAGCTTTGAGACACGAACCCAACTCGGGGCCATCATCAGGCCCCAATACTACATGCAGCAGGGGGGAGTAGAGGAGGGATCATTGGTATTCGATAAGGAACCGCCAAAAGGTGTTCATAATGAGGGATCTATTTTCAAAGATGCTAGGCGTGATGAAGAGGATGATGACGCTGGTGGAATTGGCTGTTTGGTTGGTGATCCTGAAGATGCAACTTTTATCAACGGCTCAGATTTGGGATGCGAAACACCTATGCCTGTCATCGATAACACCCTAGACAAGCTCTATGAGGAGTATCTGCAGCTGTTGAACACGACGAAAGAGGACGAAGAAGATCCAATGGAGCTATATTCCTTTGCAGAATCAGTTTTGGTGTGAATGGAATAACTATTATTAGCGGAACGAATAGAGAGTTAATTAATTTGTTTACAAATATTGGATTGCATCCAGGCATTACACCCACGATCGAATATGTTGCTGTCGCGTGAGACAGCCGGGTTACATGCGTGTAACGTCTCTGTTGGCTGAATTGAAGACAACAAATTTGTGAACAAATTAATTTTGATTTGGATGTCTATATATATATATAACGTGACATTCCGAAACTGCATGAAGCTTACGTTATGTATCATATTTAATGCGATGTCTTAATATTGAAGTAATTTTAATTAACCAATATCGCTATAGATTTTACGGCTTAAATTTAAGCCTTGCGCAATTAATTAATTGCATGGTCCGTGATTTGAATATGCATGTGACACTTTTTATGCCCAACCGCTCTCACAGTGTTTGTTTGGGTGTAGCAATCTATAGTCTATAAGTTGTTGGTAATTGTTTTCCAGAAAATAATACTATAACAGGAACCACATGCAAAGGATAGAAAACGTATCATTATGATTTAGTTGTGTAAATTAAATAAGGGATCGACCCACGCGTACCTAATCATAGTTGAGGTACAGTTTTAAAATATTAATTAATAAACAACTTTTTATTATTATTTTGAAAATCAATTAATGTCTAGTAGTTGAAGTATGGTAAATAGTTGTCTAATAATCAAATAAAGCACCCAGTGAACCATGAGGCGTAGTGGTTTTCTGAGGGGAACTAAACTATTATTAGAATTAAAATTAAGAATAAAAAAAGTGGGATAACAACCGGCATTAACATGCTTTTGTCATTTTTCTAGAAAAATGCGCTCTGGGCATTAGTAGATCCATGATTTTTCTTCCATTAGATGCGTTCGTGAAAACGATGTTGATGAGTTTCTAGAAAGAAAATAAATATATCGATTGACGTATTCAGAATTTGGACAAATGGTATCCGTTTGAAATCAAATTCCAATGTTTGATAAAAAATCTAAAAAAAAAAACAAAACAAAACAAAATAAAGATTGAAACGTATCCCTTACTCTAGCACTTCGAAAACGATCGTTTGGCCTTTTAATTTTCCCCTACTTTCACTAGTGTTTTACGGGACCGAGAAAACTATTTCTTACAATGACCCTAAAAAGCTTTTAATGATGTTATGAATGGAACAAAAAACAAAAGAAAAAAAAACTCATGCTTTTCTATTGTTGCACTTATCCGAATTCGACTCTATTCAGTCATGACTTTTCTTTTTCTTGCATCGACGTTAATAGTTGTATTTAGTCATTAGTGCTGACTCCCACAAATGATCGTTTAGCCAACTCAAAAAATTCTCTATTATTTATAAACAAAAAGTCAAATAATATTATATTTAATATTATAAAATAAAAAAAAATCATAAAAACAATAAAATAACTCTTCATTTAATATTATAATATTTTTTATTTCTCCTCACTTTTTATTTTCTTTGCATGTATTAATAAATAATTTTTTTTAAAAAAAGTTAAAAATAAATTTATTATTATTTTTAAATAAATAAAACTTATTTTATTCTCTTCGCATGTATAATTAATATACATAATAATTTGATGATTAATATTATATATGTTTTCAAACTCAGTAAGTAAATAAAGCAATTAAGAGATATATAATGGTAAGGATTCACGGTAAGGACTTGATTTGCTCGAGCTTGATTCACTCTGCCCGCAATTATTACCAAGGGAAATTAGTATCAATTGTGCCAGATAAAAGCAATAGCAAGGGATTTTTTACATAAATATATTTTCTTTATTTATTATTATTTTTAAATAAATAAAGCTTATTTTATTAAAACAAGAAACAAGAAATACAAGGCAATAACCTTTAAAGGCCCATGGACTACAAACAACCTAAAACAAGAAAAAAAAAAAGACTTCTTATACACTAGCATTCCTCAAACCTGCTTTTTTAGTACCTGAGAGAAATAGATAGTCCGAAATATTTACCAAAACATTTAACTTGTCATGGGCTGACAAATCAATGACTCAAGTATTAGTTTGCAATTGAGCGTTTCCCCCTCTAAAGACATGCGTCACTCTTTTAATTAGGGAAATAAAAATAAAAAAGACAAAATTTCTCTACAATAAAAATTTTATATTTAATTTTTTTTATATAAGATTTGTATTGTATTTCTAAGTGTATTGAAAAGTATTGTTAAATTATGTATATAAAAAAGTAATCAAAAAGTGATAATTAAAAGATAAAAAGAAAAAAGATAAACAAAAAAAAATTAAGAGTAAAAGTATTATTGTAATAATATAAAAAAATAATTAAAAAAAGCTATTGTAGAAAAGTAAAAATTAATTTAAATCATCGTTGAAAAGCTATCTAAATGATACGTGATTTGAAAAATATTCTCTATAAAAATTTAAAAAAAAAAAACGAAAACAACCATTTTCATAGCGCATATTTAAATTAACCATTTTCATAGCGCATATTCTCTATCTAAATGATACGTGATTTGATGCACGAGTGCGGGGTGTTCAAATTAAGCAAGCAAGGAAGCAGCGTGCTTTTATTAATTAGAAACTTTGATACTTTGATTAGATTAGATTAAGAGCTTGTTAAGAGCATTGAGAATGTTAGCTGAGCTCGTGATGTGCGTGGACACCGTAAGTTCCAAGTGGCACCATCAGCACACGCACTACTGTGTGGCCTACATTTTGATTTTTCTCATTTTTCTATTCCATGGAAACGGGGTTTACTTTCCAAACAGACCGCCAGAGACGCTGACCGACAAATACCAAATATTCGAGATTCGTGAATCAAAGTGTCTCATTCCAAATTTATTTTTCCTTGTGTTATAACCAACGCTATATATTCATTTCTGTGTGTGTCATCTCCTTTGATTTCATTTCTATTTTTGTATATGTTCTGAAACCTACACCTAAAGTGTTAAAATATAGTTAGTAACATGTTTTTGTTCCACTAATCCCTTATAATGAATTATTGAGAAAATAATTAATGCTACTTACAATAGTGGTAAGATTATTTTTAAATAATTATGACGGACATAATAACTTATCAATTTAGAAGAAGAGAAAAAAAAATTATAACCATTTAATTGATCCCAATTTCATAACAAAACTGCAAATTTATTGCATAAATATTTATTCTTCCATGAAAGCATCAAAATGATATGGTCATGGTTGGTGATTGCTGGCCTGCTGGGCTTAATAGTTAACGGTTGAGAGTGTGAATTTAATATATTTAAATTCCGGGGATGAAAGCTTCCTCTAATAATAATAAACATAAATAAATAAAAACGCTTCTATCACAAACAAATAATTGAGTACACAAATACGTGGGACCAAATTTGTCGTCGAGAAATTATATATATTTGTTGGCGTCCATAAACCAAAACATGTCCGGCCCGCAGGTACCGGTACGCACATGTCTGTTTGTATTTAATGGTTAACATGGTCATTTATGTGATATTATTTATTTATAGAAATCCTCGCTTAAATAATACTCCGCACACGTGTTGGGTGGTTTTAAAAAACGTTTTAAAAGTTATATATATATATATATATATATATATATATATATATATATATCATAGACGGGACGACGGTGCGAATGAATGTGGGTAATCTTATTTTATAAAGAACAAAAATAAGTATATTTTGAATGGGTAACATTGATGACATCATTGACATGGTAACATATCATAGAAGTAGCCGGATGAAAAAATAATAAATTTATAAGTCAGTCTGTTATATTAGTCACGAATTTATGACCATACGAGTTGATTGTGTATATATTTTTTTTTTTGATAAAAGGATAATTCCGTTGATGATATGTAATAGGATGAAAGAAAAATCAAAATTTGTTTGGCATAAAGAGTATTAAATATTTAATAAAATATGATTAAATATTTAACAAAATATTATAAAGGACAATGTTATATAAGTTGTTATTGTTAAATTGATATTAATTTTTTTGCAAATTACTTACACTGCCCTGCAAATAAAAATTTCCTATTATAAAATAATATATCATCAATATAACAAATTATAATGATATATTTCTTTATATTAAAATACAATCAGTCAACCACATACATATAAATATCTTGTTTTACAAACAAATGTTTATCTGTAAATAATTTTTAATTATATTTAAAAATAATATTACAAACTATAAAATAAATTATATTTGTCACAATTAATAAAACTCGTTATATATGTTAAATAATAATAAAATAAAATAACCATGTCTTTTTAAAAATGTATAAAACAAAATTGATTCTCACATTATATTTAATATATTGTTTTATTTTATATCATATATGTCATATAAAGAAATTAAGATTAAAATTTTATACTAAGTTCATTATATATGTACTATGAAACAAAATAATAATTTTTAAACTAATTATCTCCTCCTCTCTACGAACTAGATTCATACAGTAATTGAAGAGGGTCTGAAGGCCCCTCTACAACTATGTTTCTATTTATTCACATCATGATGATAAACTTCATCAAAGGGCATTTGCTTTTGTCAATAAACTCTATTGTTTATATGAATTTGGCTTTTAGTTAAGTTTCGTTAGTCAAGTTAAACCATTTAAATATTATTTTAATTAAAATAATGATTTCCTCACATCACGAAGCAAGATTTATTTCATCACTTCCCTAAACAAATGCCTTTCAACCACCACTCTCTTGCAATGCAAATGCTTAAACAGAATTCGAATTCACAAAATTTTTTCGAATTTACCCATCAATGCTCACCAAAGCCTTCACCATCATCCGCTGTAGAACCCAATTCCTGCCCTTATCGAAAGAAATTGAGTCCTAAATCTATATGTAGCTATTAAGACTAGAACCCAAGACCACTAGTGTATATAAGAGAGATCTGACTATTAACCTATATGTCTTTTATGTAATTCAATTACATAATTACTATATATATATATATATATATATATATATATATATATGTATGTAAAAATAACATATTAGTAGTAGTATAGTAATAATATTTTATTTTTTAAAAATACCAATTACGTGTATATATATATATATATATATATATTACACACTCGCACACACATATTTTAATTAAAATAACATTTAAGCATCCCTAGATCTCACTATTTCATTATAAAATGATGGATCACCACTAACTTAGTAGGCTATAAAGTTCATATGGTCATTGTGTACTTTATCTCTTAAGAATATTCTTAATGGGCCTTTCTCATATATCTTTAAGAGAACTAGTGACAAAAGTTTTTGCTTCCAATCTGATAGTTGTTCTAGAAATTATATTAGTAAATCCTAGGCTAGTTTAACCTTTATCTTAAAGGAATTTATCGTAAAAAAAGTAAATATTCAATAAATGAATTAGTTGAAAGGTATAGAAACTATCATTGGCACTCAATGCCCAGAAAGACACAAATATTAGTCCTAGTTCCCACATTAGGCTTCTTTAGGTCAAGAAATACAATCCCAAGCTTTAAAAGTGCCAAACCTATAAAGATGTCTATGCCAAATTTAAAAGGAATAGAATCTAATTTAGAGTGTGAAACTCTATTCAAGATGTAATTAGCAGTTAAGATACTTTCGTTCCAATAACAATCATGTATTCAAATAGTCAATAACATAAAATTTAACATTTTAGTTAAAGTTTAATTTTTTCTCACAACTATAACATTTGACTATGGTGAATAAGAAAAAAGTAGTTTCAAGCATATTGCCTCAGGAGGTACAAATTCCTTGAACTCTATAAATGTGTATTCTCATCCTCTATTGCTCCTAAAATATATAGTTTTCAAACTTAACTGAATTTTAACTCTTGTTTAGAAAATATTAAAAGTTTCAAGACTTCATTTTTATATTTCAACAAATAAATATGACAATATTTACCTGCTATGAAAATTACACAAGTGAATATGAATTAACTTTAAAATTGTGTACTCCTAGAAACCAAATGAAATGGTGTTCCAGTGATCTTAATATGATTACAAACCTCACATCTATTAGGTATTTTTATTAGTTAATATAGACCTCAGATTCATTTACAAAAACTAAATTTCAGAAATTCACTTAGATAAACAGGTGAGCAGATAAATTTTTACTTACATAATCCGCAAGTAATAAACTTTTCCTTTAAAATTTGATGGGGCATGGGTGCACGGGAGCGCCTTTTGGTGTTGAGAGTTCAGAGGTTGGCACTTTCTTTTTAATTAAGAGTTTGAGTGCGATCTATGAACAATAGTAGAGGTGCAAATGGACAGAAACAAATAATTTAAGGATCGCTAGTTCTAGGAGGCATTCCAAGACGTATGTAAATTAAAAAGAAAAAAATGAAAGTTTTAATTAACAATCGCAAGGACACACATGGCAACTGGGGGGTCATAGATTTTTTTTTTGTTGTTTTAAAGTAGTAACTTTTTCTTTTTTAAGGTAGCCTACTGTTTTTCTCAGTCATTTAATATATATATATATATAATTATAAATGATTTTAATAATGTGAAAATGCATTGATTTTTATTGTTTAAAAAATACACATTATAATAATTTTAAAATAATTATTTTGCATAATCAAATATTTTATATTTTTTTAGGTGCTAATGTTTTGAATCTTGTTAAGAGATGCAATAGGTGTAAATCAATGCGTGCGTATATGGATAAAATAATTAGATAAATTTAGAATATTGTAAATTTAACAACTTTTATAGATTAAAGAATTAGATAAATTTATAATATATAAAATATTTAATTGAGATTTAATTAAGAGCTTAATCTCTAGTATCAACGTATATATATGTCATTCTTATTTGATCAAAAAAAAAAAACAAGCCATTATCTATCAGTTTTTATAGAGCAATTACATTTCTAACTTGTTTTTTTCTCATTTTTTTTCCCTTTTCACATACTTATACTTTTTCTCTTTTTAGAATCATGACTTCAAGAGGTAAAATAAATAAATAATAAATTTAAACAATAATTTACATATATAATTGTAAACTTAGATTATTACTATAATAATACAATTTATTAAATTATTCTAATTTTTAATATAAATATCGTGAACATTATATTTAATGAATGTAATTATTAAGATTTTTGATGTTTCATATAATATGATTGTAATACATAAATTGAATTGATAAGATTGATCTCAAACCTAGGCCATGTTTGATACTCAAAAAGGAAAGAAAACAACTCATATATATATATATATATATATATATATATATATATATATACATATTCACGTTTAGTATGCTAACATGAAATAAATTAATCATTCATATATCAGGTTTACAAATGTTTCTTTATATGAAAGAACTTCTTTATTTATTTATTTTTGCACGTTACACCCAAAAGGCAAAAATCACTCTCTTACATTGTTGAACCTATCTCACCCAAACCCTTCGCCGGCATCCTCTCCGTTACCGATAACCTCACTATCACAATTTACATTCATTCAACCATCGTCTATTATCGCTCCGGGTACTTCGCCGCCCTAATATCCAACCAGTGGCAACAGGATTCCTTTGTGTTTGTTCCTTTAAAAGTCTAAGATTTTACCATCTTGCTCATTAAAGGATCGACTGACACTTGTATCTCCATCATGAGGTTCCTTTGCATGGATGGTATCTCTAGAGGGATTGATTGAGCTTTGTATCCCATCAAGATTTTTTCCCTCGCGCACGAACTGTTGTTTGATGACTGTGCCAACACTTGTGTCCTATTCTTCCATCTCCAACAATGATGGCGAGTTCAACGCTGATATTCTTCCATTGTGTCAGCACTTTTACCTCCATCATCTTCTACCTGAATTTTCACTGATTCATCCAAATCAACTAATGACATAGAAATTAAAGGCGACTACATTGAAGTCGCTATCAATGATCCATGTCAATGTAGTGCAAACATTATTCTTGCCACTGCAACATGCTACAATTGAATTATCGTTGACGTTGTTGCCTCGCCGCCTCGCCAAACACCACCACTAAGCTTATCATATATTTTTTTTGCTACCATGACCCGAGAGTGATAATGAGGATATGATTAAGGTTGAGGAGGATAATGATAATGATAAATATATTTTTATAATTGTCTTAATTTATTATTTTTATATATCAAATAAAAGACAAAAAAAATTAATTTCGATTGCTTATGTATTTAATTATTCCTAAATACATTTCTACTTATCAAATGAGCTACCAAACTCAACCCTTTTCATTCGCCAGATTAACATTTTCGCCTATTAGCTGAACTTTTCTCCTCAAACCTTGCAATCTATAGAAGCTATTGGGCTAGACTTTGATCATGATTATGTAGGACTAGGAGCGACCATTCATCGAAACAATTGAATATAAAATTTATTTTATTCTCAATTAACATTTTATTTTATTTATTTATTTTTAAAATACATAACTGCGTATATATAAGAGGAATTTTGGAGTACATACTATATAGCATTGCTCTTCTTCTCACGCAAGTTCCAAGCAGACCATAGATAGTCCGTAGTAACACAGATCATCGAGGAGGCTGCAGAGTGGAGAGGGATTTGGGGAAAGTGAGGATTGAGGAGAAGGGTTTTAGGTCAGATGGCAACGGTAACGGCGCCATGGAAGCACCTGCTCCTGAAAGCATTAGAATCCAACGCCAATGCCAAGCACTCTTCCTTCTTTCACCTCGTACCATACCCAACCAATTCCTCTGTTCTTTTTTGTTTTGTTTTTTTTTTTCCTTACACCGTCAATGTCTTCAATCACTTTCTTGTGTTGGGTTTTCAGGCAACAATCGGATCCAATGGGAGGCCTTCAAATCGTACTGTTGTTTTCAGGTCTCTCTCTCTCTCTCTCTCTCTCTCTCTCTCTCTCTCTCTCTCTCTATTTATTCCAATATATGAATGAGCGTGTTATTTTGATGGGTTGTGGAATTTACAGAGGCTTTCTGGGAGACTCTGAAAAAATCCAAATCAACACAGATTTCCGAAGCCGCAAGGTGTTTCTCATTACGTTGCTTTTGTTTTACAGTTTAATTGTTCGTGGTACTTTACCTTCACACTTGTGCAGTAAGCACTCGGTGGTGCCTTGTTTCCTTATTTGATACTACGAGTAATTCTTGGTTTGTATTAATCGCATGCAGATTGAAGAGCTTAAACATTGCCCATTTGCTGAGGTATACATACTTCCACCTCAATTTTATCTGTCGAAGTTTCAAATTTATTTGCTAATTTCTTTTATCTTGAATCGCATCCATTTTCCTTTGGAAACTTTAATCCAGTACTGGTTTATTGCGTGTTCCATTGGGGTTGATTTGAAACAAACTGTTTGATGTTTTAGATATGCTGGTATTTTACGGATTCGTGGGAGCAATTCCGAATTAACGGGAAAATTGATGTTATTGATGGTTCAAATTCTGACCCCTTAAAGCTTCAGGTGAGATGAGATTCATTAGACGGTTTGGACCATCCACAACTTTTGCTGTAATGCTGGTCTGAAAACGCTAAAATTGTTTTTTGGATTTCCTAACTTACATGAAACTTAACAGCAACCTTAATGGATGCTAATATCTTTAGACTTCCTTGGAAACCCAGGCAACATGATTATAATAAGCTTTTGTGAAATGTGCATGGTGCATCATTGTATAATACCTTTCATATTGCTTGCAGCAGTGATGGTTTTGTTATATAATGAGATATTGTGTTCGGTTTGTGGCAAACATATAACCGTGCTTTTATTTAATGCCTCATTTGATTAGACCTGTCTACCTTAGTTTTCCATATATATGGAGATTCCCAATTTTATGGATTATTTTGAGAGACGCAATAGGGTAGCCGTGGGAGTTCAGAGAGGATGTAATGTAAGAGGGTTTTGGGTTTAAACCATAATTGCTTGTACTTTCATGGTGTTAATGTGTTATGAAATTCATTGTGTATACATTCGAACCATGGTTGGTCATATTCCCCATTATAGAGAAATCCAAGAAGCCATACAAGGATTTTCCCAGACCTGTTCATAGGGTACCTTAATCATGTTACATAACCTAAGTAATTCTATGATGCTAATAAAAGTTCATTTTCAACCATTCAGCTAGGATCATAGTTGTTCCCGTCCCAGTTGAATTAATCAATCTTACCTCAAGTTCCCAATTCCCATTGAATATGAAAAATACATTCTATTTGTTATCATCCTTACGAAAACAATGATCATGTCCTGTGGACATATGCATGTTCTTGTGTTCGTATATTTAATAATCTTCATGTTCATGTGCTCAATTTTTTGAGCTTATATTGCAGCAAAGAGAAAAAGCATGGTTTGCCAGTTCTCCCAAATCAAGGTTGCAGTACTTGGGGCCTAGTCCAGGTATCCCATGTCTATATGATAAACATCCAGCGGAGTTCTCTCTAGATTCCTCTGCAGGTCCTGTAGACGCATTTTGCCTCCTGGTTCTAGATCCAGATCAGGTCCAATTTATATTGCTTCTCTTTTCTAGAACTGATCAATGATCATTTCAGTTATTTATATTTTCGGCCTACTAGAGTTATGGACTTCCAGGATTCACAGGTTGACTATCTGAATCTGAAGAGTAATGAGAGGATTGCATACATATCCCGGCAAAATTTAAATGGCGAAAAGTATTGGACTTCTGAGGAAATCAATCCATAACAGTTGCTTTGCCATTGTAAGTAGTAATTATTGTCTTCTAAGAAAATCCCTTGTTATCCCGTATCATTGACTGCTGATATATGAGATATTGTTGTACTGTTAAAACGGTAAATACATGCAATCAGTAATGCAAGAATCCGTCATTTATAAAATTTCACTAATAAGAAGCAGTTGGGTTGCTTACCTCCTCCCCCTCTCTCTGCCAGACGTGAAGCTTACTTTTATCCGCAGACGATATCCTAAACACAATGTGGAATTACACAAGGTCAGATTGATCATCAGAACAAACTTCAGTCTCATCAACATTCAGCACAAAGAAATTGAGATTAGTCCTGATAAACAATGAAGTAGAACTCTCATCAGTGTGTCAAACCCAGCTCTGAAATTTAGTTACTGAACTAATGATCTATACGAATGAAACCATTACTTTAAACATTCCTTCAAATATGTTTGTCATACTCACCCACAGTCATCACAACTTTAAACGAAACAAATTACACAGTGATGGTCAAAGACCCCCCCGTCACCGGTTTATTATCCTCGCTCGATGATATTGAAATATCTTGTACATCTTACCAGTTGCACTAGACCCACAAGATGCTTTACAGGATAACATATACATCTCTCGACGTTAGCTAAGGTATTTGTTAGCATCTTTCGACGTTAACATGTCCCTATATCAAACACCGATGCCATTGTTAGCAGGTTTGAGAGAAATAGAGTCATCAAATCAAGCCTGGCTCAAAAATACATTAATAAGGCATTTGAAAATTTTGTCTGCTTATTTGGTCTATATATATGTATATGAGCAATATGAATATATGTTGCTGACGGGAAATTACCGTACCTGTACATGATTGATAGTGTGTTGGTAGTGTCAAATAAAAAACTGTTTACAGCTGACAGTAGTAACATAAATGTTATTTCATATATGTATGTATATATATATATATATTCATTTACAATTGGATTATAGCGTTTGAAGTATGCATTTTATTGTTGCATATAAAGATTTGTGTGATATAACATATTATCCTCTGTAATTTACATTAGGCAATAAAACCAAAAATGCAAGCCATCATCTAGCAAG
The DNA here is from genome assembly GCA_023512835.1 of Taxillus chinensis. Lineage (NCBI taxonomy): Eukaryota > Viridiplantae > Streptophyta > Magnoliopsida > Santalales > Loranthaceae > Taxillus > Taxillus chinensis. The sequence goes on along the minus strand of CM042091.1, from coordinate 4,870,044 downwards.
TTAACAAGGAATTCAACGTTATCTGGAATTCTATTTCGCCTACAACTATGGTACGGATGAGGAAAGATTATAAATGCGCGTGTAACAGATCTATCAATATATCGGTGAGGTGAAAGATTATTTAGGCACAGGCTATCAATCTTTTCAACACGGATTGAAAAAAAATAGTTTTTTTAGTATATCTTACTATTACCAATAACAAATAAAATATTCATAAAGTCTATTAACTTACTTTAATATATATACTTCAATCTTTATAAGCAACTACCATATACGGATGGTTATACCTACATTTTCAGACTCCCGTTATTTGAAATTAAAAAAAGCAAAGCTTTTATATATAGGTTAGTATGTATATGCGGTCGGTTATACCTGCAGCCTCCGATTATTTGAAATTGAAAAGTTTGATGGCCCAATAAAATCAATTCATATTCCTCCAAAAAAATATTATTTACATGCATGCATAGTTGCATACGCACCTACGTTTTCAGATTCCCATTAATTTATATTAAATGTGGTATAGTACTAAAGTATTATTTTAAAGAAAAAAATGTAACACATATTTATTTAGTGTACTAAAGATTGCATAGCCATGTTAGAGCACTCACATCCCGCTCGCTAAATGTTAAAAAATAGCCAAAGAGTAGCAAAACACAAAAAAACATATTTACAGCCGGCTCTCTACTGCTACAGAGAATTTGATGATTCTTCAAATCGCTCGCCAAATTTGGCGAGCCATGCGCGCTAAACGCCTCTCTACCTTGTTCGTATCGTCCTCAATGAGTGCCTTTTTCCCCCTTCAGTTGTCGCTTCACTCGAATCCGATCGGCATCCTTCAACCATCCTCAACGAGCGGGATGGTTTCGGTTGTGAGGGGGGTAGCGGGGGGGGGGGGGGGGCGGGCGGAATCAACGTCTGATCCGGGGAGAGAGTCACAGAGGCCTCTCCCGATTCAATTTCTAACCAAAACATACAACTTGGTGGATGATCCCACAGTAGACAACGTCATCTCGTGGATGACCTAGGAACCACCATCGCTGCCACGATGGCGAGGAAGTCGGGGGTGACCCGGAAGATGAACTTGTCGGTGGGGTTCCCACCACCGATCCGGTCGACCCGGGTCCAGAGCTTCGTGTCCTGGTCGACCCAGGCGATCGCGTAGGTTTGCATCCCACAGCCCGCGATGGGCTTCAGGCCCTGCGCCGAGATCAAGTTGATCTCCAGGAGATGCGTTTCCATGCGATTCGAGACTGCGTTTGTGGTTGCGATCTTCGCTAGGGACTTGCATCCCAAGCATTTCAAACACAACTACTTCTCCTACGATCTTTATTGTGTGCCAGAGGTTTCACAAGGTCATACCCGACTGATGGGAGTTCTCCAACGATTGCTTTCGTAGAGGCCAGAAGCAGCTGTTGAGCGACATACATACAGTGTCGTAGGGTGTTTCTGTCTCCGGTTTCGACAACGATGACGCCGACTAATTCCGGCGATGACCAAGCCGTGTCGTCAATCTTGCTACCGCTAGCCCTGTGGGTGTTGGGGGGGGCGGGGGGGGGAGGAAGGTAAACATAGCGCTCAGCCCAGAATGTAAGGGGAGGAGAGAGAGAGAGAGAGAGAGAGAGAGAGAGAGAGACTTGTGCGGGCGAGACTTGTGGGGGAACACAGGGAGAGACTTGTGCGGGCGTGGCAGGGGAGGAGAACACGATAGGGGGACTTGTGCGGGTTGCGGGGAAAGGGAGGAGTTAAAATACTGAGCCCACTATTTCATGCTAAAAAATTACAATAGCTATAATTTATAAAAGGTAACTATTTAGTTAAATTATAGCTAAATTTTGTTGATGCTAGTGTGAGTGCTCTTATATATATCTTATTTCTATAAGACTTTTTTCATAACATAATGAATTATAATGATTTTATCCACCAAAATTCTCCTAAAACTAAAAGACAATCATTGTTGGAACTAACCTTTTTTTTTCTATTAATACAAAGTTAAAGTATTACTAATATAATTGGGTGTGAAGTTCACCCCTCAATGAAATAAAAAGTGATTTTTTTTAACTAAACCACTAAATACGTATCATATACTTTATTTTTAAAGCTTCTATATTTCTACAAATTCAAATATCATAGTCCCAAAGAGCAACTACCAAACATATCTTATATAAACTTTGCAAATTATTATGCATGAGACAACATTTTCCCAATATTACCCATGTCTATCTTTAAGGCTCTATTTGGTAAAGTGTGAAAAATGGGTAAAAAGAAGAAGTGAAAAATAGGTCGAAAGTAAAATAGATAGAAAGAAATAAAGTAGATTTTGTTTTTTTTCCATAGTGTGATTGGTTGCTATAGAAAATAGGTGAAAAATTATTATTATAGTTTTTAAAAATATTTAATTTACTACTGTTACTTCTTATTCATTGTTATCAACAATGAAAAAAACTAATTTATTTATTATTGTTCATTCAATATTATTTTTTCTTGCTGTGGAAATGGTGCACCAATTCTAAGGATACTTTTCCATCCTCTCCATGCATTTTTTGTATGAGCCAAACAGTAGAAATATATATAAACTTTCATAGCTTGTCCTGAGTGTCAATCATTTTTTTTAGAAAATCCATGCCTACGAAGCAAGGGGTAATAGATTACTTTATACTAACTCAGAGTTCAAGTGTACCCTATGTTAAACAAACCCTAGGATTAAAATGGAATAATTTAATTGATTTAATAATCATTAAAGGCATTAATTTTTAATATTTATTTATTTTAAGAGAGATTACACTTTAATGAGTTTGTTTTTATGGAATAAACTTTTCAATTGCAGGATGAATAGTTTAGATGAACAAGTTTAGTACTGCTTTATAAGGAATAGTTTTGACGCTTTAGATTGACCAATTGAATAGTTTTGATAGACTTGATGAAAAATGTGACTAAATATTTAAGAATGAAGTTTTAGTACTTGTCCGATAGAAGAATGTACCTTTTGTTTGGTCAGGCATTAAAGCATTAACAATGTTTGCCATGAGTTAGAGACTTGTCATCCACTTAATCTCAATTTTTGCTTGTCTCCCTAATTATTGCAAGTAATTCCCTATATTTTGCAGATCCCTGTAATTATTCCTTGTGATTATTTTCATCTTTGAAACTACAATTTAGGAAATAAATAATAAATTATCATACATGAATTTAACAAAACAAATTTTGATGTATAATTCCAGAATTTTATTTATTTTATTTTGTGCCCATTTTTTTTTATTTTTTTTAAAATAATAAATTATCATACATGAATTTAACTAATTATATAAGTATTTATTATTATTTTTCAGTACTCACTAATATGTGTATTTTAAATATTTGTGGGCAATTTTGTATGTTTAATATTTTTATTTCTAGTTGTATGTGTTCAATATATATTCATGGCAATCATTGAAGAGGGTTTAAATAATAACAATCCCACAGCCAAGTTGATAATCTACGATTGGCCGCCGATGACCTCATCATATAGGTCAGAGTTGGCATAGAAGAACATCATACTAGAGCAAGATAGTGCGATTAGAAGATGTCAAATAAGGTCGTTAAAAAAGATATGAAGATAGTTAAAAGAATGGTAGTCGTTTTCTATCATATAGGTGGTTGAATTTGTTAGAAATTATGTAATGCAATTACGGATTTGAAGCCAAATGAGTTAAGTTCTATAATTTATTTTTCTTTCCTTTGACACATTATTTAAAATAAAAATAATTGCAATGATAAAAGTTAGAAATTTTATAATTTTTATGAATATATAGTCATTGTTATATTTCCAATATTATTTTAGTGTTAATTACATGTGATATTTCTCGACTTTAATTCCATAGTATAATTTTTTGAACTTGTTGTGTTATCAATCTTAATTTTGAATAAAATTTCCCTTGACTTTAAGTGGTAAGCGACGCCATAATTCAGCTAGTATGTTTTATAAAAAAAAAAGTGAGAGTATATGATATGACGAATTGAAAATTCAGAAGTTGTTAAACATGCACGCATTCAGAGTCAGACAGGAAAGCAGGAATTTCTTTATTAAATGAAGCACGCACGCGCACGGCACTCATCACTCCCGCAACGTGAATTGAGTAATTGACTCTGATCACCACCTTGGCAACACTAAAGTAAGAGAGGTCAAGGAGTTGTATTAAATATGACACGCCAACCTCATGATCTCTGGCAAGCTGGAACACTCAATGATAGATCGCTCCATCGATTAAATTGGATTCTAGCTTGAGTTCGATATTATATAACTTATTATTGTTTAAGTTTGGTTCGATTTCTATATAATTTCTCGACTTGACTTAATTTAGATCGTTTATAAATTTATTGAACATATAATTTTAAATAAGTAACACTTGACAGTTCATTCGATACCCGTTCAATTAAGTTCGATTTGAACTTGTCACTGTATAAGTTCGACTCGATTACTATATAAGTTTGAATCGCTTAACTCAATTATTGTATAAGCTCGGTTTGAACTCGGCACGACTCACTTACGAAGACCAAGCCAACCTCAAAACTCTCTTTTATTTTATGTAATATAAACAGCATGCACGTTCACAGTTAAATTTATTTAACTGTAATTTTGTTACAGTTAATTATTATACTTAAATAAAAATTAAATTTTAATCATTAAATATAAATTTTAATGATTCAAATTTGAATTATATGAGTTTATATATCATATATTAAGAGTTATTATCATATGCATTTACAATGCATTACATTTAAAGGACTTTGATGGATGGAGTGAGCTCCTGGGGCCGGTTCGGTGCAACGGTTGTGACGGCCGGCCGGCTTCGAGCGTGTGGAGGCAGAAGCGTGGGTGGATGCAGGTTCGGGCCTGTCTTGGATTGAAGGCAGCCAATTTTCAGGGAGGTTGCTGCCAAACTAGAAATAGGTTGGTGTTAGAGATTTGTTGACGGTGGAAGTTGTGTGCTGTCCAGCCGACCGGCGTGGGTGAAAGAGTAAGAACGAGAGAAATTACAAAACAAATCTAATCCGGGCTAAGAATAAATGATTTTGTTTTATAAGATTAGAAATATTTATCCTTAAGCTATATATATTTTTTATAAAATTGAAAGAATTTATTTCAGTAGTCATAATAAAGGCTTTGATTGAAAAATCAATAAAACTAAAAAATGAGAGTATTCGAATATTAAATTTTGATAAACTATTCTATAATAATATATATATTAAAGTTTTATAAATAATTATATATACAACCAATAGTAACTATCAGGGTAATATCCACTATTGGTATTACTATTACCAGTAATACTAATATTAGCTTCAGGGGCCAGTAGTAATACCATGCCAATAGTGATAACTACCAACTCCACTATTAGCCCCTAATATCATTTCGTTACAACACCAATAGTAACAAAAATATATATACCCTGTTGAAGATCAACGGGTGTGTGTGTGTGTTAGTGTGTGTGTGTATATATATATATATAATGAGGGGAAGCCATGGGCTGTGGCTGGCTCCGCCACTGGTTAAAGATACCACGCATCAAGCTTTGTGATTTGGGAAGAATTTTTAGGGGGGGGGGGGGGTACAAAGGAAACAGGTCTAGAAACATTATTATTTTTATTATTTAAATATTAATATGATATTAATTATTTTTTAAATTTTAATAATTTTTTAAGATGTTCTTTTACCATTTTACAATAATGTCTCGGACCCGATAATCCCTGTCTACCCCTAAAACTAGCATACTATGCGAACGCATGGAACTCCAAGTCCCAGCTCCGATCGCACTTGTTAACTGACATAATCAAAACATGAGATGTCAGATGAGACACACACAGCTGGATTGCGTGCATCCCCACTTTTACTCTCATCTCAGAGTCTCATCTCACCGCTTTTTATTCCCCATCCCCATCCCCATCCCCATCCCCATCTCAGCTTAAATAAAAAGTAGTCAATTATGATTGATGGAGATTTGAGTCTACTCCAAGCAACCCTCCCTCCCCCCTTCCCCTCCCTACATGATGCTCCATAAATAACATCTTTAATCTCCCACTCACTCCCACTCCCACTCCCACTCGTACTCTCTTAATATATTTATATGTTTTTTTTTTTACCAACACCCCAAAACAAAGCAAAACAAATAATAATAATAATCTTCCTCACTCGTCACTCCCTCAAATCGGTTTTCCGTCCCACGGCAATGCCCGGCCTCAAAAGCCCACCCGAAGCCACCGCCACGCCTCCACGTTTAGCTTTCCGTCCCCCAAAACACAGCCCCAGCGCCGCCACTACGCCCACAGCTTCGAGTGCTGGATGGAGAACTCCGCCGCCTCTGCTTCTGCCGTCGCCGCCAAAATGGGGGGAGCAGGCTTCTGACATTATGTCTGATGATGGCCACCATGAACAGCCTGTGAACAATCCTGATCCGGGCCCACGCCTGCTGGAGCTGGCCCGAGGTACCATACTGTCTGGGGATAGCCCGAACAGGGCTCTGGATTATGCTATCCAAGCGTCCCGATGGTTCGAGTCGGAGCGCCTAGCGGGTCGGGGCGACCGGAGCTTGGAGTTGGCGGCGAGCCTGCAGGCGGTGGGGGCGATTTACTGCAGCATGGGGAGGCTGGAGGAGGCGGTTCCGGTCCTGGAGAGGGCGGTTGAGGTGGTGGACGCGGCAACAGGGACGGATCACGCCCTCGCAGCAACTTCCGGGTACATGCTGCTCGGGGACGCCCGGTCCATGATGGGCGAGCTGGGTCGCTCCATTTCGTCTTACGAGTCGGGTTTAAAGATCCAGGTAGAAGCACTGGGCGACACCCACCCCAGAGTTGCAGAGACTTCCAGGCAATGCATATTACATTTGGGTGCTGTCTGTCTCATGCATGCTCCTCGTATTGTTTTTGTTGTTGTTTCTCTCATTTGGGTTTAGCCTAAATTTTCACGGTACGGCGTTAACCAACGCGTTTTCTTATTAAGAAGTTCAGAATAATTGTATATACAGGGTGGCTCTCAAAGCATTGAAAACATGAGCAGACTTGCTTGAAAGATCATTCAATTGTCTACATATCATTCAACTGAGATGCATATGGTTGTTTGTGGCAGGCACTTAGCGGAGGCCTATGTTCAGGCTATGCGATTTGATGAGGCAGAAACTTTGTGCCAGAAGACCCTGGCGATCCACAGGGAGCATAGTGCACCGGCTTCACTGGAAGAAGCAGTTGATCGCCGCCTTATGGCCCTAATCTGCGAAGCAAAGGGTGCCCATGAATCCGCCCTGGAGCACCTAGTCCTTGCCAGCATGTCAATGATAGCAGAGGGCAGCCATGATACCGAGGTTGCTGCTATAGATGTCAGCATTGGTAACATTTATTTGTCTCTGTGCCGCTTTGAGGAGGCTGCCTTCTCTTACCACAAGGCCCTCACAGTTCTCAAGTCCACCAATGGAGATACTCACCCGTCCGTTGCCGCAGTCTTCACCCGCCTGGCGGACCTCTACTATCGTACTGGTAAGCTCCGGGAGTCCATGTCCTATTGCCAGAATGCCATCAGAATATACATGAAACCTGGCCCTGGGAAAATGCCCGACGAGGTTGCCACTGGGTTGATAGAAATCTCAGTCATCTATGAGGCTGTGAATGGGCCTGAGGAGGGGGCAAGGCTCCTCTGGAGGGCTGCGAAGATAATGGAGGATAATCCTGGTGGTTATCATCGTAGTACAATTGCTGGGATAGAGGCGCAAATGGGGGTGATGTTCTACACCGTTGGCAGGCATTGGGAGGCTCGAGGCTCATTTGAGAGTGCTGTGGCGAGGCTTCGGGCCCGTGGGGAGAGTAACTCATCCTTCTTTGCGGTGCTACTAAACCAGATGGGATTGGCTTGCTTGCAGCTATACAGGGTAGAGGAAGCTGCAGCTTTGTTTGAAGAAGCACGAGATGTGATGCAGAGGGAATTCGGGGCATGCCATAAGGATACTCTTAGGGTGTGCAACAATCTTGCCGCAGCTTATGATGCCCTGGGAAGGTAAGTTTTTTCTGCTAAATTTTAAGTACTCATGTTACATGGTAAGATTAATCAAAGAAGTTGTGGGTTTTGGCACAGAGTGGAGGATGCAATTGAGATATTGGAACATATCGTTAGGGTTAGGGAAGAACAGCTGGGAACTGCAGACCCCATAGTGGATGAGGAGAAGAAAAGGCTTACCCAGTTGTTGAGAGAAGCAGGCAGATCGCAAAGCAGGAAAGCGAAATCTCTTGGAAATCTCTTCGGTTCCATGTCTCTGGGGAAGAGGATAGAAGGATCAAAGAGGCAGTCCGAAATTATTATTTCCCGACCATGACCATCACACTTCGGCTCATTATAGATCTCTTGTTCTTTCCTGTCTCCTAACATGAAAGATGTGTCTACAACCACGCTTCTCCTCGTAGCATCAGCCATCAGGAGTTTCAGAACCAAATAAATTATCAACTCACCCACTATCGTGCAAAAATCATATACGGGACTAATGTAAATCACTTTTTGAGCGAAGGCAATGTGCTCACCTTCTTCTTCCTCCACACTTATTTTCCTCCTTACCCATTTCACATGCGCTTTACACACTATCGGCGCTTTGCTCTTGTCGTATTCATCATTGAAAAATTGCAGTTTTTCCCAACATCCAACAAAAACTTCACAGCTGAACTACCTGCATTTTGTGGTTTCTTATGCAAATTTGGTTATAATGAGGCGTTATATTTGTGTATATGACTCAGCCAAGATCGAGTAATAGATGTACACCTGCTCTTATCTTTGAATGCCAAAAAGCTTGTCTATGCTCGCACACTCAATATCTCATGTCTTCTCCAGCTGAAAACTTATAAATTGCAATTAAAAATTCTCAATCAGAATAATCTCACACCTTGGAACAATCTCAGGATTCAATCTCTGTATCATTCTGTGTATCATTCTGTGTAGTAGAGCGTTCACTATTCCTTATTGCTCCAAAGCATCAGTCCCGTAGCCATCATATGCTTGTATACATTCCAGAGGGAGCTGTACTGGACGTAAAGAGACTATACTCTAATCAACAGTATAGGCCATCTAAAACCGCCTTTGCAATGCCATCAGATTTTCTCGAGAATCGGAATGGATTATATGGGGAAAAGTGACCCTATTACTCGAGGTAAAGATTTGATGATTACATTTGCAAGTTCCAAAAAATGAATCTTTCCAGTCTTCTCTAGCATCAAGTTCTATTGTGTTCAAAAGCTGAAAATTAAGAGGCAAGCAGCGTGACATGCCACAATATTGGAAATTGAATAACAATGTGTCATAATCAACGCTACATGAGCAGATATTCCACTAACCACAAAAAAGAGGCATACACCAAAAAAGAAAAAACGAAACAAAAAAAACAAAGAAAAAGGAGCAAAAAAGCAAAATCTATCAAATGAGCCACGCAGTTCAAGATACACTATTCAGCAACCAATATTAGATTATGGTCAAAACCTGACACCGCTTGCAGAACCTCAACATCCTCCAAGGATTCAAGCAAGCAAGGCTCAACTTCATCAGCAGAGTACCCTAATCCAAGCCTGCCATTCTTTCCACAGCCCCAAGTCCACACCTGCTTCTTTGATGTAAGAGCAATGGAATGCACACGCCCACCTGACACCAAGGAAGGTATTTCCCCTTCCAACCCTTCAACCACAGAGGGCTGGTCCTCGCGTCCCAATCTTCCAAGCTGATAATTCTGATTCCAACCCCATGAGGCAATGCTCATGGCACCTTCAATGACCTCTGCGGCACCAGCTTGGCATATTGCAAACGAATGGCCAAGACCTGATGATACAGACATGGGATGGAGGTTTATCGCAAGCGGGAGTATTCCATATTCTTTTGTTTCTCTGCCCAGTTGGCCATATATATTGTTTCCACCACTAAACAAAGTACCATCACCTGAAATTTAGAAAAACATAATTTACATACAAGAAATACCAAGGGCTTCTTCAGATTGAAAGAACAGGAAGAGAAGGAAGGGAATAGGACAGGCCATCTGCTCTAATCTCCAATATGATGTTCATGGTTCATCCCCTATCCACCCTCCCTCCCCATTTTCCTCAAACCAAATCCAACCCTTAGTCATATCTTAGATGCACAAACAAGCTCTTAACTTGTACTTACAGCAAAGAACAAGGGAATGGTCAAGCCCACAGGCAATGTCTACAACTTTGATGCCATAAAATTCTTCCAATAAGGAGGGCTCCCAGATAATTGGCATGTTCTTTTCCCTCTCCATTGATTCCAAGACTAAACTCTCTGCAATTTCAAGAGTTGAACTTGAGATTTGTTGGGGGCCAGCGTATAAACCAGCACCAGAAGTTGGTACAGATGTCTCCAGGGCTCTTCCAATCTGTCCTAACCTACCTTCACCTGAATAGCCCCAGCCAAACAATTTCCCATCCTCAGTTAGCGCAAGGGAATGCCCCCAACCAAGTGATACCTGTCAGAGTATTAGTGTTTGAGTTAATTTTCCATCAGTTAATTAAACATCAGTTAATATGCATTAACACATCTCTACCTTAAGCATGATAAGGAGACCACCTTGACAATCTTTTGGGCTGCTAATGCTTCAACCCTGGAAGGCACAATGGTATTTGTTATCCCTTCTCCAATACCGAGTTGTCCGCGCTTTGAACTCCCCCACACCCACAAGGAGCCATCATCTCCTATGGCAGCAGAAATGACCCCAGAAGCAAATGCAGCATGGACTTTTACTTGATCCAATCCTTCAACCTTTGTTGGCACATTCCACGAATTCTTTGCACTAAACCAACCTCAGATTTTAGCCACAATTTTACAACCTCAGACACTAGTTGAAGGGGTACATAAAAATACCTCATTCATTCGTCTTGAATCATATTACCAAAGCACACGTAAAAGAGAAATATGAAAGCGAAATCTCCTTGTGTATATGCAAATTACTTCATCATCTCTCTCTCTCTCTCTCACACACACACACACGCAAACACACAGGTAGGTTTTCACTATTTAACAACACAGAGAAATCATATCTCCCATCAGGCATATTAGTTATAAACCTTTACTTCATTAATTCCGATTAAAAGGACAAATCCAGTGCACAAAGCTCTGACATGCGAGGATCGGGCCACGGGTTAATATGGACGTTACCTTCTCACACAAGTAATTAATTAATTGTATGAGAAAGCTCCAACCCGGGGCCAATATGCGCTAAGGTTCACCCTTACTTCATTAATTCCGATTAAAAAACACAAAAACAGTGACTTGACATAGTGATATGAGCATGCCACAAACAATTATATCGCACTTATACTATTCTTACATATTTTGTAAAATTTGTAATTATTGCATTTCAATGCTTTGGTAGGCACCCTTAAACTTGGTTAAATCTGTGGGGTGTCTCAAGACCATTGGAAAATTTTATATATATATTTTTAAATAATTTATCCAATTTGCTTCCAAGGCCCCAAAATAAAATATGGGTCATCTGATCATAGAAATGAAAGCAACAAAAGGGTTGTTGAAGAGGGAGAGAGGAGCCACCTGGGGCTGGAAGCAAGGAGGTCTCGGCCGAGTTGGGCTTCAGAATTTCTACCCCAGGCCCAGACCTCTCCGCTGGCGGTAACGGCGAGAGAGTGATAGTGGCCGGCGCTGACGGAGGAGACGTCGGAGGGAAGCCCTGGGACGCGAGTGGGCTCGTAGGCGTCGCCGCCCAATGAGGTCAGGCCCAGCGCGCCGTGGCTGCCGTCTCCGAAGCTCATAACCGCTCTTCTCGGCGGCGATTGGTTGCAGAAACCTCTGCGGCGGCCGAGACTGGGAGGCCAACACAGTGACAGAGGGCGGAATATTTCCTTCTTTGAGACCCATCGCAGCATTGTTGGTTTCGGGTTCTGCTCCGAGTTGGAGCTTTCGAAGTCCAAGTAAGATAGATGCTCGCTTCGGCTTTTGGAGGCTCCCTTTTTTTTTTCATTGAAGTGCTAACAAATTTTTAAAATTATAAAAACATTGTGTTATTAAATTTATCAATTTCCATTTTTTCACTCTCTTCAAAAGGCTGAAAGAACCTCATGATTATAATAATTTTTAAAAAATGATAACAAATTATTACCATGCTCAATTTAGCCCTCCACCTTATATTAGGGTGAATGAAGACATGATGAAATCAACAGCTCCTTTTTATTGTTGGCGAGTAGCAGATAGATACACACTCTCATAATTAAGTATTAAAAAATCATTATCATTTATATTTTAAAAAAATTGCTAGTATTATTTAAGGACTATTATATTATTTTTTACTTTTTATTTTTTATTGCTTGCAATATATTGTTGATTTAACTACTTAATCGGTATATTTATTATTTATTAAACTAATTTTAATATTAAAAAAAAATCTTCAAACATGAACAATAAATTTCATTTGATTTATTTTTATTTTGTTCACTATCAAATATCACAACGCCCATCAAATGTAAGACGAAAAAACTTGGGTTACTTGAAAATATCTATTTTAACTAAGGAAGCTGACTAAATTTATAGTAAATAAAAAATAATGGCAACAAATAACCATGTTGTCAATCCCAACCGAAGCTAAAAGAAAGACTACAAATTGCTCGGCATTACAATTAATTTGAAAACACATTCACACTTCTTCCTTCCTCATTCTCATAAAACTGTTAATTACCTGATGGCTATCGAGTCAAACCGACGACTCATTTCCTTCATCTTTTTCCTTTCCTCTTTAATCTTTCTCATTTCCCCTGTCTTTATCCGGAGCTCTCTTACTCGCCGTTTAATTTCGCTATAGTCAACCTCATCTGGCAGTGCAAATAAGTCGCCCAAAGTCTTAGCATTGCGATTTGCAGCATCAAGACAGTTGCCAAGGGTCCCAGCAGCATTGCTACCACCTGCTACATCAATATATTAAAACAACAAAACTATTAGATCATAACACATCATCGGCTCTGTAAATGCTTCATGCTTCATGAGGGAGTAGCTCTTTTTGATACGGTGAATATGGATGGGAAAAAGATGAACATGATTTGGCTGGTCAAATGGATAAGTGGCGGTGAAACAGTGTGAGTCACAGACCAGTGAACTGTGAGGGGTGAAAGCTCATGGCAAGCATAATGCAATGCAAAATTAAGGTGGTAGCAATTCCTTACAAAATCAGGGGATACTTTTCTAATCAGTCCTAACAAAGTAAAAGACAAATTGCCCGTGGCTGCCCAAGCTATTCCAAGAGCTCAAGACTAAAAATTATCAATATGCCGGACAGCTTTTCAAACTTCAAAGACAGAGGGATTGAATAACAGGCTTTGATCATTTTTGCAAGGTGATTCAAAACAAAAGCAATGCTTGGCTAGAGGATTGCTTTCTACGTGAAGAGAATCTCCAATATAAGCTACAGGATTTTAATTTTGTAATTTGTGTTGAAAGGTAATGTAACAACATGCGTAATTTTAGAAACGAGTGCTCAATTCAAATATATATATATATATATATGCAAGTTGCTAAAATAATTTGACAGCTGGCGCACAGAAACAGATTTGAAACATAAGGTATATGGGACTTGAATTTGAAAGACAAAAATTTCACAAATTAATAAGAAGGGAGGGGAGGAAGTAACAGTAATAAATCAGCCTCCAGAATAAATGGAAAGAAAAAAAATACAAAAGACAATAATTACCTGGGCAATAGTTCTCTAAGAGGACACATCCAACTACATGGTATTCGCCTATGCCAAATTCGCCTATGCCCAAAAGATAGAGTACAGCACAATAGGGTCTCGGGGATTCATGACCAGTGTCAGCCTTACTTTTGCGCATAGCCCGGAAGTGCATATGAACGCGGTTCACGCCATGAGGCATATCACCCTCAACAAACAGCACATCAAGAAGCTCCAAATCATCAGCCTGGAGATTTGAATTGAAGGAAGGCGAATAAGATTTTCCTTTTGCTATTTTGTTTCTTGTTTTTTTTTCCCCATTTGTAAGAGAGAATGGAATGGGTGAGTGAGATATCAAATGAACAAAACATGGAGAAAAATGAAACACCTGATTAGTAGTCTGGTTGAGTTTTGCAACGCAAGGTTGAAATAATGGAGTTGCTACTCTCATGCAGTTCTGACGGTACTCTTCTAGATTTGTGGAATAATTATGCTGCCGCAAGAGCTCATCAGTAACACCAACTTCACGTTTGATGCGTTCCACATCAGTCCCTCCAGCAGCCAAATGATCCATAATTTCCCGGATCGCGCTAGGAATGAGAGAAAGTCAAAGGATGGAAATAGATAGATAGCATAGCAGAACCGCATATGCAATCCTACCAAGTAAACAAACACACCCGGGAGAAGAACATCCCATAAACAAACACACACACACACACATCAATAACAATTAACAACAACGTAGAGCAAAAGAGAGGACATAAAATAAAAAACACACCAAAATTGAAGAGAGAAAGAAAAAAGAATAACCGATTGAACGCGTCGTAATAACCTATACTACCAAGAGTCTCACGATCTAGCCGTGGGTAGCGGGTCTGGTTTGGACTTGGCGGCGCTGGGGGATCATTCAAACTCTCAGTAATCGAATCCTTCTTCTCGTTTTCCATCTGCTGGGGTGTGGGGCGGACCTGAAGGCTGGAGTCGCCCTCAAGATTGGGGATTTTGGAGGGTGTCGAAGCTCTCCGAACCCTAATAAAGCGGCCACTCCTGGTCCGGGACGCCATCGACCGTAATTCATATGGTTCCCTTCTTAATCCTCCTCCTGATATGTTGTGAGGAGAACTACAGGAAGGAGACTCCTTCTTCCTCTTTCCCATTCCGTCTCTTCTCTTCTCTTCTCTCTCGATGGATCCAACGAATTTGGTTGCTCCTCCCTTCTCGTTTTGGGTTTGGTCAGGACGCGGGATCGTCTTCAGCGTTTTATTAGGTCTTTTTTAAGGCATAAAATTTCTTGCAAATTAAAATTTAAATTTGATTAAATTAAAATTTATTTATTTATCTTTATATTTTTTCTAATTGAATTTATACAAAAATCAACCGTTATATCGCATTTAAATTTTACAGACATAATATATATTACATGAACATTCAATCTAACGGTTGATTTTAGAAATTAATATCGACAAAATCCGAAATAAGTCAATTCACTACGATAGTGAGCTGATGTTACTATCCAAGTCTGTCCACTTGCATATTCTTATGTGTTTTTTTTATTATTTTTACATGATGGGTTTTAAGGTGATGTGATTGATACGATGCATGGGTTTGAAGCTTACATCGTGTGAATTCATATCATGCCCACATATATAAATGTGTTTAGCAAATAATTAATTATTAAGATCCAATAAAAATTTATAGTTGTATTTGTATATCATATTTTGCGCAAATTTTAGTACAAATAATTTAAGTAATTAGTTAAAAAGCCAAAATTTGTATAGAACACCGAATAATTAAGTTAACATAATAAAGCAATGGTCTAGATGACATTATATAAGCATGCGTTCATTGGAAACTTCAACTTAAAATAATTTAAATTAATAGAAATACAGTAAATTCTTTCAAAAACCTAAGCTTTGCTCGGTTCTAACGGCTATATTTCTCCATAAAACATTGACTGCTCAAGACAAGAACCTAACTACTACATGAAACATACCACGCCCGACAGTGACGCAGTTAGGGGAGACCGGTTGGGCTATGATCCTCCCATTTTTATGAATATATATATATATATATATATATATATATATATATATATATATTTTTTTACTCTTTAATTAAAGGATAAACAGAACAAAGCCCATAATTCAAATAAACCAAGTATGTAGTGGTTTAGTTCATTTTAATATGGATTCATTTTGCTGGTCTATGCATAATTGCAGATCTACCTTAAGAGTACTTCAAAGGCACACTAACATCTTTCAACGTAGACTCTCGGAAAGCAACAAATTTTTTTTTTCCCACGTGGAGCGGTAAGGATCCATACCATCGGTAAGATAATATATTACTGGGTATTCGTATGGTATAATTGCATCGAGCACAAGCCAGCAAAAACAAAAGATATCAATATGAGACCCAGACAAACCAAAAAAGGCATGTCATATATACAAAGGCATCCATTACCTTCCGATGGATATTGCCGGCGACGTCCTTTAAGCAAATCCATATTAAAATTTGAAAACACATTCACACGCCCATGATAACAAAATTTAAATAGTAATGAGTTTAGTTGACTCGGAGTCATCATTGGTCGCATTAAATTTTCGCAAAATGAAAATCCAAGTTGTTAATTAACTGATGGCTGTCGACTCAAACAACAACTCATTTCCTCCATCTTTCTCATTTCCCCTGTCTTAATTCGGAGCTCTCTTACGCGCTGTTTAATTTCGCTGTAATCAACCTCATGTGGCAACGCAATAAGCTCGCCAAAAGTCTTAGCATTGCGACGCGCAGCATTAAGACACTTGCCAAGAGTCCCAGCATTGCTACCACCTACTACATCAATATATTAAAACAATAAAACTATTAGATCATAACACATCAACGGTTCTGTAAATGCTTCATGAGGGGGTAGCTCTTTTTGATACAGTGAATATGGATGGGAATAAGAAGAACACGTTTTGGCTGGTCAAATGGATAAGTGGCGGTGAAACAGTGAGTCACAAACCAGTGAACTGTGAGGGGTGAAAGCTCATGGCAAGCATAATGCAATGCAAAATTAAGGTGGTAGCAATTCTTACAAAAGCAGGGGATACTTTTCTAATCAGTCCTAACAAAGTAAAACACAAATTGCCCGCAGCAGCCCAAGCTATTCCAAGAGCTCAAGACTAGAATTATCAATATGCCGGACAGCTTTTCAAACTTCAAAGACAGGGATTGAATAACAGGCTTTGAGCATTTTTGCAAGGTGACTCGAAACAAAAGCAATGCTTGTCTAGAGGATTGCTTTCTACGTGAAGAGAATCTCCAATATAAGTTAAAGGATTTCAATTTTGTAATTTGTGTTGAAAGGTAATGTAACAATAACAACATGATCTCCGTAGAAGGTTTTTAGAAAAGAGTGCTCAATTGTAAGGAGTACGATAAAATTCAATATATATATATATATATGCAAGTTGCTAAAATAAATTGACAGCTGGCAGGCAGAAACAGATTTGAAACATAAAACATAAGAAGGCCTAAGGGACTTGAATTTGAAAGACAAAAATTTCATAAATTCATAAGAAGGGATGAACAATCAGTAGTAATAAATCAGCCTCCCGAATAAATGGAAAGAAAAAAAATACAAAAGACAACAATTACCGGGCAATCGTTCTCTAAGAGGACACATCCAACCACATGGCATTGGTCTTTGCCCAAAGGATAGAGTACAGCACAATAGAGTCCCGTGGATTCATAACCAGGGTCATCCATACTTTTGCGCATAGCCTGGAAGTGCATATGAAGGCGATTCACGCCATAAGGCACGTTATGCTCAACAAACAGCACATCAAGAAGCTCCAAATCATCAGCCTGGCGACTTGAAGGAAGGCCAATAAGATTTTCATTTTGCTATTTTGTTTTTTCCCCATTTGTAAGAGAGAATGGAATCGGTGAGTGAGATATCAAATGAACAAAAGATGGAGAAAAATGAAACACCTGATTATTAGTCTTGTTGAGTTCTGCAAAGCAAGCTTGAATAAATGGAGTTGCTATCCTCCGGTTGGTCTGACGGTATTCTTCTAGATTTGTGCAATAATCATACTGCCGCAAGAGCTCATCAGTAACACCAACTTCACGTTTGACGCGTTCCACATCAGTCCCCCCAGCAGCCAAATGATCCATGACTGCCCCGATCGCGCTAGGAAGGAGACAAAGGCGAAGGATGGAAATAGATAGATAATAGAACCGCATATGTAATCCTACCAAGTGATCGGTGCCAACAAACACACCCAGGAGAAGAACAACTTTAATTTGTTTTTTTAAAGAACTTGATAGAAGGCATGAACAAATGAAATCTATGAAAGTAAAAAATAGAGCATCCCATAAATACACACACATTAATAACACCTAACAACAACGTAGAGCAAAAGAGGGGACATAAAATAAAGAAAGAAAGAAGAATTACCGCATAAACGCGTCGATATAACCTATACCAAGAGTCTCACGATCTAGCCGTGGGTAGCGGGTCTGGTTTGGACTTGGCGGCGCTGGGGGATCATTCAAACTCTCGGTCATCGAATCCTTCTTCTCGTTTTCCATCTGCTCGGGTGTGGGGCGGACCTGAAGGCTGGAATCGCCCTCAAGATTGGGGATTTTGGAGGGTGGCGAAGCTGGAATCGTCCCGATGGTTCGAGTCGAGGGGACTAGCGGGTCGGGGCGACCGGAGCTTGGAGTTGGCGGCGAGCCTGCAGGAGGTGGGGGCGATTTACTGCCGCATGGGCAGGCTGCAGCTTTCCGAACCCTAATAAGGCGGCCACTCCTGGTCCGGGACGCCATCGACCGTAATTCATATGGTTCCCTTCTTAATCCTCCTCCTGATATGTTGTGAGGAGAACAACAGGAAGGAGACTCCTTCTTCCTCTTTCCCATTCCGTCTCTTCTCTTCTCTTCTCTTCTCTTCTCTTCTCTCTCGATGGATCCAACGAATTTGGTTGCTCCTCCCTTCTCGTTTTGGGTTTGGTCAGGGCTCAATCGGATAAGTCCACTCGCTCGCCACGGAGAGTTTTGGGCCTGGGGTAGAAATTCTGAAGCCCAACTTGGCCGAGACCTCCTTGCTTCCAGCCCCAGGTGGCTCCTCTCTCCCTCTTTTCAACAACCCTTTTGTTGCTTTCATTTCTATGGTCAGATGACCCATATTTTACTTTGGGGCCTTGGAAGCACATTGGATAAATTAATCTAAAAAAAATCTAAAATTTTCCAATGGTCTTGAGACACCCCACAGATCATCCAATTTTAAGGGTTTCCACCAAAGCAATGAAATACAATAATTACAAATTTTACAAAATATGTAAGAATAGTATAAGTGCGATATAATTGTTTGTGGCATGCTCATATCACTATGTCAAGTTACTGTTTTGTGTTTATTAGTCGGAATTAATGAAGTAAGGGTGAACCTTGGCGCATATTGGCCCCGGGTTTGAGCTTTCTTAATGATTAATTATTTGCTAAATACATTTATATATGTGGGCATGATATGAATTCACACGTGTAAGCTTCAAACCCATGCATCGTATCAATCTCATCACCTTTAAACCCATCATGAAAAAAAAAAAAAAAAACACACACACATAAGAATATGCAAGTGGTGGACTTAAGCCAATTTCTTGAAAAAAAAGACCTTATAAAACGCTGAAGACGATCCCGAGTCCTGACCAAACCCAAAACGAGAAGGGAGGAGCAACCAAATTCGTTGGATGCATTGAGAGAGAAGAGAAGAGAAGAGACGGAATGGGGAAGAGGAAGAAGGAGTCTCCTTTCTGTAGTTCTCCTCACAACATATCAGGAGGAGGATTAAGAAGGGAACCATATGAATTACGGTCGATGGCGTCCCGGACCAGGAGTGGCCGCTTTATTAGGGTTCGGAGAGCTTCGACACCCTCCAAAATCCCCAATCTTGAGGGCGATTCCAGCCTTCAGGTCCGCCCCGCACCCGAAAAAATCAAAAACGAGAAGAAGGATTCGATGACTGAGAGTTTGAATGATCCCCCAGCGCCGCCAATTCCAAACCAGACCCTCTACCCACGGCTAGACCCTGAGACTCTTGGAATAGGTTATTTCGACGCGTTCAGGCGGTAATTCTTCTTTCTTTCTCTTTTCAATTTTGGTGTGTTTTCTTTCTCTTCTCCTGGGTGTGTTTGTTGGCACTGATCACTTGGTAGGATTACATATGAGGTTCCATTATCTATCTATTTCCATCCTTCGTCTTTCTCTTCTTCCTAGCGCGATCGGGGCAGTTATGGATCATTTGGCTGCTGGAGGGACTGATGTGGAACGCATCAAACGTGAAGTTGGTGTTACTGATGAGCTCTTGCGGCGGTATAATCATTCCACAAATCTAGAAGAGTACCGTCAGAACTGCCTGAGAATAGCAACTCCATTATTTCCTTCTTGCGCCGCAAAACTCAACCAGACTAATAATCAGGTTTCATTTTTCTCCATCTTTTGTTCATTTGATATCTCACTCACCCATTTCATTCTCTCTTACAAATGGGGAAAAAGGCAAAAACAAAACCCACAAAAAAATAAAAAATAAAATAGCAAAAAGAAAATCTTATTCGCCTTCCTTCAAATCTCCAGGCTGATGATTTGGAGCTTCTTGATGTGCTGTTTATTGAGGGTGATGTGCCTCATGGCGTGACCCGCGTTCATATGCACTTCCGGGCTATGTGCAAAAGTAAGGCTGGCACTGGTCATGAACCCCCAGGACTCTATTGTGCTGTACTCTATCCTTTGGGGGCAGGCGAATACCATGTAGTTGGATGTGTCCTCTTAGAGAACTATTGCCGAGGTAATGAAAAATGAAGCATTTACAGAGCCGATGATGTCTTATTATCCAATAGTTTTGTTGTTTTAATATATTGATGTAGCAGGTGGCAGCAATGGTGGGACTCTTGGCAACTGTCTTGATGCTGCGAATCGCAATGCTAAAACTTTGGCCGATCTTCTTGCACTACCAGATGAGGTTGACTATGGCGAAATTAAACGGCGAATAAGAGAGCTCCGGATAAAGAGTGAGAAAATAAGAAAGGAGAAGGAGGAAATGAGTCGCTGTTTGACTCGATAGCCATAAGTTGATTAACACCTTCAGGCTTGGATTTTTATTTTACAGGCTTGAAAAATTTAATGCGACCAATGATGACCTCCCGAGTCACCATTGGATTTTCATCGATGCCTTTGGATATGTCATACCTTTTTTTGGTTTGTCTGGGTCTCATAATGACATTAATGTATTTGATCCATCTTTTGTTTTTGCTTAGTACTCTAAGGTAGATTTGCAATTATGCTTAGACTAACAAGATATTTCCAATGTGAAGTTCTAAAAAATTATGTGTGCATGCATTATCTTGTAAAATATGATTGTGCCATTTATATCACGAGTTGACTAATTTAGTTATGAATCCAATGATGATTTTCTATTGGAGCCAATTTCACAGGATAATATATCTGAATTTATGGAGTTTATTACTAACATCACTGTATTAGACATAAAGGGCACTCATTCTAAACTCCAAGCCAACTTTATCGAGCACCTATGGAATATGCATGGCAGAGCATAATATAGATTAAAAGATGGGGTGAGATCTTCAATTTCTTTTTTAATTTTGTAAATAATAATATATGATTTTTAGAGAATAATTGTCTTCATTAGTCATTCCTAATTTCATAATTTTCTTGATTTTTTATTTTTACTGTTTGTTTGAAAGTACCCTTTTTCATGTATGATGTTTTGTAGATAACATGCAAGGTTTGCATCTCTTTATAAAATATTGCTTACCTTCGTATTCTTGGTTATTGGCATTTATAAGAAATTAATTTGCAGTTCTTTAATGTCCATAAATTTTAGAAGTTGAAGCTGAAGATTGTTCGCGAGTTGGCATCAAAGAAAGTTTGATATATTCAGTTATGTATGAAGCGGGGATAATGCCCTTTGCAAATAAATGCAGAAATTTATTGGGTGCACGATTTAAATAATAATAATATTAAAAATAATATGGAGGACACGTGCCCCGCTATCCTGACCGGGACAGGGCACGCACAAACACATGGTTGACATGATATGACGCCACATACATTCAGTCGTTAATTTTAGAAATGCATTACATTTTTGTTTTTTAAAGAAAGATATATGTATTACGTTATTACTGCTTTAAGATTTAATACCGCCTATTTTCATTTATTTCATTTTAAGAGGGGAAAAACAAAGATAATAAAAGAATGAAAATATTTACACAGCTGTAAATTAGTATCATGAAAACTTTTAAAAAAAGAAAAAAGAAAACCCAATTTGTATTAAAGGGGGTCATAATTAGTTTTCTGGTTTTAATAAGAATCTTAACTGGGAAAACGTCATAATCAAATCTGTTAATTAAAATCTAAACATTTGAATAAATAATTGCTTAATTTGTTCTACCATTTTGCAAAGACTGCACGTCTCAAAGTTTGGTTGATGTATATCAGCGATCCGGTATTAATTTCTCCCCTTTTAATTGTTGTCTTGTTGTCGTTTTTTTTTTTTTTTTGAAGCAAATGCTAGTTGGTTTTCATGTGCGTGCATCGATTCGATTTAGCTTTGTTCATGTCTTCTATATTAGTGATCTGATAGTCTCACATGTGATCTGTCTTCTTTTAGTTGCTTAACTGTTTCATGTACCAGCTTAGTAGAGCCAATTTTCTGCCCGCAGGGCCACTGAATTTTCCCTTATAAATAACCCGATGCTACTCTGATTTTGTGATTGCACGTATTTTCTTTCCTGTTCTTAGAGATCACTTTTACTGTACAGGGAAAAAATGTGTAAAAAAAAATAGAAGAGTAATGGCACCACTTGCGTACTAGATGGATCCGCTCATCCAGTCATAGGTTTTGCCTCTGAGCGGGATCCCATCTGCTTCCAATTTACATCCTGAAACAAGGTGGTGGAAAAAAGGTGGCTTCAGTTCGGCCTAATTTTGAGTACCAGTGTGACATGTGACTAGTTAAATGCTTTGGAAGCTGATGGAGAAAAATTAAAGCAACACCCAAATTTAGTGGAGGCTACCGACAAAAGATGGAAGACAGTAAATTTATCGATGCTACTGTCTACATAGAGAAGGAACCTCTAGTTACAACGACAGAGCTAAAAGAATCAAACATAATGAGAATGCACTCGATAAAATGAATAAATCTTACTAGGTTGTGGACTCAGTTTTCCTAAAACCCGACGAGCTGTGCTCTGATTCAGAATCAGATTGGTTTGCCAGCAAGAAGACTGAGGCATGGTGGCACACCGATAAAAACGAATTGGCCTCCTTCGTTGCACAGGGATCACATGACCATGTTGAGAAATGTGATCTCCACCACCTCAAAAGATGATGTCCGGAAGGACCAATTTTCCCAATTTGGGAATTTGGACAGTTATCTAGCTGTCTCCTCTTTGCGGCATAGAAGTATTTCTGATTTAAATAGTTTTGCACAAAGCAGTTCCACTTTAGAAAGCTCTCATGGAAGGCAGCAGGTTAAAATAGACAAGCAGCCATTACATACTTCCAAGAGTTCATTGTGGTACTAGTTTAAGGTTTATTTTCGTTAGTAATTTTTTTTGAAAGAAAGTAAAACGCGTTATTGGGCTCCTTACCTATCCATGTGCTTCTGTAGGAGTTGAATTTCATATGCAGTCCTACGGTGTCTGAATAATTGCATATTGAGTACTTCTTGGATGTTAAGATCTTCCAGGATTATATTCAATCTGACGTTTTGAATTTACCTTTATGCTTGGGAGAAGTAATATGGGCATCAGATTGGGAATTCTAATATCTTGTTGAAAAATTATCAATGAATTTAAATAAAAAAATCTCAGCCAGAGCGAGATATGAGCAGCTGTAGCAGCATTAAGTGTGAACAAGATCTTAACATCCCTCTATCTTCTTCCCCAACTTCGGCCGCATGTTCTAGAGGACCACCATAAGCCAACCACACCCATGCACACACAGGGTTGGGGATTGGGGTGTGGGGATCAAATATGACTTGGTTTGGTCCGCATGAATCATGGGCTAAACGAACCAATCCGTTTAGGCTCTTGATTCAAATGAACCAAATATAAGGTGGTTTAGTGTGTTTCAGTCTGCCCGATCAAGAGACCAATCCACGAACGGCCAATTCATTTTACAAGTCTGCATAATTGCAAATCTACCTTTCAAGTACTCCAAAGGCACGCTCAACATCTTTCATTGTAGACTCATGTAGGGGTAAAAAAAAAAATCTCATGTGAATCAAGAATTATTTTTACTAATATTGCCCACGAAGAATCTATAATATCTTACTGTGTATTCATAACCATTGATGGTATAATTGCACGGAAGAGTACAAGCCAAGGCAACAAAAACAAAAGATGAATAAAATACAGTGATGTCATTATGAGACCCAACAAACCAAAAAAGGCATGCCATATCCAAAGGCATACATGACTTTCCAATGGATTTGCGTCGGGAATTGCCAGCGACGTCATTTACACAAATACATTCACATATCCATGATAATAAAATTTAAATAGTAATAAGCTCGAATGACTCAGATGTCATCATTGGTCGCATTAAATTTTCCAAGCCTGCAAAATGAAAATCCAAGCCCTAAAGCTGTTAATAGCTATCGAGTCAAACAGCGACCCATTTCCTCCTTAATCTTTCTCATTTCTCCTGTCTTCATCCGGAGCTCTCTTACTCGCCATTTAATTTTGCTACTCAACCATTTAATTTTGTTATAAGTCAACCTGCACGTCGGTATCAATACACTTTAAGTTTCTTACGTCAGGCCCAGAGTTCACAAACACAATGTGATCTTCCTAAGGAAATGGCATATAGGAAGCAGTTCCCGACTTGACTTTACTCAATACACTTATATTAATATTAGATTATATAGATCATGATACCTGCAATATCTTTCCAATCCCTACCGTACCAGGTTTGTTGAGGGTAAATCTAAGGAAAATGAGATCTGAAAGAGGAAGATGGGTGTTGAAGTACGGATCTCTGGCTGCACCCGCCAAGCCGCTCCCGCAGCCCTTTGTACAGAGGGCACCCATTATCATTACTCTACGTTCTGCTCATATTCAAAATAGCTTACATCGACAATCCTAATTGTGAAATAAGCAATTCATCAGAGGCATAAACTAACATCAACAGATCTTAACCCCAAAACAGATGGAAAACAAACATCTACAAAGAATCGATCGAGGAATCGAAACTAACTTGGAGGAAAACCTAGGCAGCCAGGCGAGAGACAGAAGAGTCTAGGGAGAGAGAGCGCGCGCTTGGACGCTCATGGCTTCTACTCTGCTGCTGGTTGTCGTCTTCATCCTGGATCTGATCGCTTTTGGACTCGCTGTTACAGCGACGGTAAGGCCCCGAAGGAGACAGCGACTGCTAAGAGCCCCTCATCCGATCCATTATTCACGGCCGAGAAGTTGCTCCAGAAAAAGCAGTTCGCCGCCTTCTGCGATGGGTTGGCCGAGAGAAAAGGAGGCCGCCTGGGTCACGTGATTCAACGAGGAGGAGCAACTAGTACGACGACAACAAGAGCACGGAGACTCAGCACCAACGACCAAGAGCCGCTACTTCCGACGGTGGAAGAATCGACCGCCGCGGAGGATGACCGCAGTTTTGGCCGGACGGAAACGACGACGCTGCAGAGGCTGTCGAGTGGGAGCAGCTATGCCGGGAGCCTGTTCTCCTTTACGACATTTTGACGGGAACCTGTCGCCGGTGCTGTCGGGGCCGTTGGAGAGCAGCTGAGCAGGAGGCGGAAACGAAAGACAGGTAGTAGGTAGGGTTTGGAGGAAAACCTAGGCGGCACCGCTCTATATAATCCCACGATCCACCAACAGCACGTGGGAAACAGTGCGGCAACGACCCAGTGCTCCAGCGGCCAGCCCACGGCGACTTGAAGTTGGGGATTATCCGCGAGCAAGGCGTGTGCTGGGGCTATCTATATATTAAGCCTACACCAACCGTTCCTTTTGCCACAAAGGAATATAGTAAGCCTTTCTGATTCATTTCTGGGGCGTTTCACCAAATATTCCAAAAACCCACAAAACACTAGTGACCGATGATCCTTCCTTCTACCCAAAAGATATAGACGACCTATATATGACAAATTTTCAATTTCAGTTCAAATGCCTGAAAAACACCAATCCCTAACGAGCAATCATTTAAGTGAATTCTACCAGAAGCTTGAGGCAACCGTAGGTTAGGTTTCACCCTTGAAATCGAAAGCCCGGCAATGAAAAATCAAATTCGAGTTCAAATAAGACTATAAAAAAAAGAAAAAACATGCAAAACTAGAAAGAAAAAAAAAACAAAAAAAAAAAAACAAGACTACACGTCTCAATAAAAACAAATCCCAGGCTTTTGAAGGAGGGAGAGAGGGGGGAGGGGGAGGAGAGGGGGAGAGAGAGAGAGAGAGAGAGAGGATATTTTAAAATGGGATTTTTGTTTTCACCCTTTCCTACCCCCACCCGGCGGATGCGCACCACCACACTGCTTTGCAGAGGCTTTAAAATCGGATATTAAATGGATAAAACGTATAATGTTATTATTATTAGGGGGGGGGAGATAATAGAATTCTATAAAATATAAACCCGATAAAAACAATATTTAAAAATATTTATACCAATTACTTTAAAATTTAAATATTTAAACCTGATAATATTATTTTTTAAAATATAATTTTTAAAAAAACAGTAAATCTAATAAATTTAAAAATATTTATAAGTAATAAATTTTAAAAAAATAATTATATTCTTAAAAATAAACAGATTCATGACTTTTATTCTCTATTCTTATTTCAATTTCCTTACATGTGCTTCTGTAGGAGTTGAATTTCATATGCAGTCAAGCGGCATCTGAATAATTGCATGTGGAGTACTTCTTTGACTACACGAGTTTCCAGGATTATATTCATTCATATGTGATATCTGATGTCTTAATTCCATGTCCGATGAAATTTATAATAGAAGGGATACACAAAATTAGTTGGAACTCAAATTTGGATTCCATCACAGCTCTCCCACGAAGACATGACAATGCCACGACAGAGTTCTGAAAAGGCCCAACTCTTGAAAGCACTCTGCTACTCTTAGACGCGTGCAAGGGAAGCTGAGAATGAAGCAAAGAAAGCCAAAGCCAAAAACGAGCATCTGGTGGAGCTCTTACGCAGACAGGCCTCGCAGCTTTTTGCCTACAAGCAATGGCTCCGGATTTTACAGCTAGAAGCTCTTTATCTCCATCCTAAAAACAATGCACTACAACTTAAAATTGTAAAATTTAAATGAAGACATATTATCAAAGTCCAACAATCAAACCAACCGACTCTTATCCCACTCGAAGTCCTGCAATAAAGATAAAAATATTTAAGTGTGCATTGTTATATATTTTTCACTAAGAAAAAAAACCAAAAACATTAGTAACGGGAACAAAGCTTACCCTTAATGTGAATATAAAGCTTTCGTATGCGGTAACTTTAATATAACTAAACCTCTTATCTCCCCAATTATCACCATAAGAACTAAAATATTCAAAATAGGATTCAGACTCAACATCAGAGTTTTTAAATCCAGTAAGTACTAGTATAGTATCATCTTCCATATCATATTCAATTGAGCCCATATCACTTTCCTAGGCATCATGAACGTAGTGAGAACCATTATGAACACTACGATAATCAGGGAGTAGACCAGCAAGAATAATTGAGTGAAGACATATTATCAAAGTCCTACAATTAAACCAACTAGCCTTAATCCCGCTCGAAGTCCTGCAACAAAGATAAAAACTATTAAGTGTGCATTGTTGTGTATAATTCACTAAGAAAAAAGAAGCCAACAAATTTAGTAATGAAAAAAAAGCTTACCCTTAATGTGAAGAGGAAGCTTTCATATACTATTACTCTATCTTTAACATAACCAAATCCCTTATCTCTCTGATTATCACCATAAGAACTAGGATATTCAAAATAGGATTCGTACTCAACATTAGAGTATTTAAATAGAGCAAGTACTATCATGTGATGTTCAATATCATCCTCCATATCATACTCAATAGGGGCTATATCACTTTTATGGGCATCATAAATGTAGTAAGAATCACTATGTCCACTACGACAATTAGGGGATATACCAACAAAAAAACGGTCCATCCCTCTAAATAAGTTCAATGATTGTTCTTGTTGTCATTCCCTTAAGGTAATCAATTATAAGAAACTTTACAATGCCACCCCGTATATTAGAGGAAAAGGAGAAAGAAATTAAATAACAATATAATAAAAAGGAAAAGATACGATGAGAGAACTAAAGTAATTTGATTAGTCAATTATCATTGTTGGTGGATAAATTTCTACTAATTTAAATCCAATGAACATTGGCCGAAAACAATTTCGACCAAACAACATAAATATAACAATTATAATGAACAAAGTATTTGATAGAAAATAAATAATCAAAAGTAAGGTCTTCTCAAGTTCTAATCAACCTTATTTTACTATCGCTACAAGACGTAAGTGCACATGTTATGTAGGTAACTAATAAGTTTGACAAAAATTAAATAATAAATCCATTTAAAAAATATAAATAAATAAATAACTTCTTCGAATTGATTGTGGGTTTTTTCGGATAGAATTTTAAAGCCAATGATAGTAATATCTCTCTATGAAAATTATTATTCCATTGAAACATCCGTGAAAAAGCAACAAGAGATCATTCAAATACAAGATCATTATATCTTATGAAAAAACATGTTAAATACAAGTTTGATGGAAATTGCTCAAGTAGGCATCCAAGTAGACATCATGCGATTCAAATTGAATGAAACAACCAAGGGAAAATCATAAAAAGAACACTATGAAACCCAACATCAAGTAGTTTTCATCTTAGGCATCCGTTCAATATTATTAAGAACGTGGTGATGGACTTCCGAGCAAGAATAACACAGAAGCCACAAAAGGGAGGAAAAGAGGGGGTACCGCTTTAGGGGCATAAGATAAGATATTTATCACCCAGAGAAACTCTAAAACAAAAGCAATCATAAATCAATCAAATACACAGCTTTAATTGGTGATGTACACAAGATTAATCTAAAGATTTAAATATCTAATTAATATCATTTCAATCCAGAAAAGTTATACAAGTCATCATCCAGCAAAATGAAACTAATCAAAATACAAGACAATAGATGTTAGCAAAATTGTTTTTTTAAATCCACCATCCAATCAAATATGCATATTCACTTGGTAATGCGCACGAGATTAATTTAAAGATCTAACTATCTAATTAATGTCATTTCAATCCATAAAAGCTATACAAGTCATCATCAAGCAAAATGAAACAAATCGAAATACAAAATAGCAGATGTCAGCAAAATCATCTTTCAAAAACTACCATCCAATTAAAAACAAGTGCAAACCAGGAACTTATTGTGCCCTAAGCTCCTAATACTACAAAATTCTCACACATATTCAAGGAGTATATCAAAACTTCAATAGAAACCAGTGACTATTTTATTCCACAAAGGACAGGCATGTTGAATCAATATAACTCAACCAAACACATACTGTATACAATCTCAGTTCAAGAGGATTCAATTCCTATATCATCTACTTTCTGCAATGCCTCAACAAGAAATAGAAGCATACTATACTACTTTTTCAAATTTTTTGTTTTCTGTTTTGAAAACATTGTTTTAAAAATTATATTCAGAAACTGTTTTTTGTAAAATTAAGCAGACTTATGTAAAACTGTAAAACAGACTTCTGTAAAACTGGTGAGTTTTCTGTAAAACTGGTGAGTTTTCTGTAAAACTGTATTTCGTTTTCTGTAAAACTCGCCTGGCAGCGGGGAGGCGTCGTGCCATGAGGGGGGGATCGTGCCGGGGTAATGATCAATCTTCCATTATGTAGAGCTATCAGTTAATGGAGCTGTGAATCAATCGATGCAAATTTGATTCTTGATCTGGGGTCTCTGACCGAATTTCCCAAAACGTTTTGGTTTTTTGGGAGTCTTTTGGGGACAGAATCAAAACCAAAACCACACAATCCATCACCATCACACGCATAATCATCTGCCTCTTCCTCGTCTCTGTCGCCTACTTCGTCCTCAGATCGAGCTTCTCGTCTCCCCAATCCCAAACCCAAAAACAACCCTACCCACCATCAACGACAGCAAAAACAACAACATCATCGTCAACAACAACACGAGAGGAGGAGCCCTGCCACTGCCAGCAGCAACAAACTCCCCCGGTAACACCCACCTGCTCCAAAATAGCACCTTCCCTCTCAGAAACACTAATCCACTATACGACCTCCAACGCTACCCCACAGCAGACCCTAAAGGAGGTCTCCGTCACCGCGCGCGGGGCTCGACAGTCCCATGTGGCCGGGGGGGGGGGGGGGGGGGGGGTTGGCCTTGGAGCGCGGCGGGTGGAAGGGGGTGGTGTTGCAGAGTTCACCGTCGCAGCAGGCTGGCAGCGTCAGGGTGGGTTGCCGTCGCAGTGGCTCTGGCGCAGGGGGGCGTGTCGCTGTGGCCTTGGAGCGCGGCGGGGGGATGGGCAGCGGGGTGGGTCGCCGGGGGGTGGGGGCGGTGGGGGACGTCGGGATTGTCGCAAGGGGCGACCGGAAACACATAGAACACTTTGAAAAACATCGGCGTCGCTAAGATGTTTTCGTTTTTTCGTTCTCAAAACCTTTTGTTTTTGAAAACCAAAAACAAAAAAATGAAACCATTTTCTGTATTTAAATACAGAAAATAACTTTTAAAAACATAAACCAAACACGCTAACGTAGAAGTCTATGATTTGGACTTTTTATATTGACAACAAAATGGTTAATTATCGATCCAACGATGACCAACTATTAACTATTTATACATAAAACTTTTATATGGTAAATAGTCACTAACAAAAACAAAAAATTGCTTGTATGGTTGGGATAATGAAAGTAAAATCAGATTATCAGAATGACATTTCACATCGAACAAAGCAAGTTTTCAGCAAGAGAGTTCATGCTCCCTCTCCAATGAATAGCAAAGCACATAGCCCTTGTGCTAATTAACATGCAAATCTAATCCATATTTTCTATACCAAAACAAAAAATTCACGATACAGAATTTTAAAGATTCAGCCAAATTAACAAATGAACTAACTATCCAATTCTATAATATCAGTAGAGATAGAGGTACATGGAGACGGAAGGGGGCTATGGCTCCCCCCTTCCGACAGTGTTATTATTATCTATAATATAAGCTTTTTTTAATAAATATTTTTTAAAATTAGATGTCCCTCTCGGCCTTTTTATACCGGGCTGTCTCATGCAATTTACTCATTCGGCAACCCTCAGTCCTCACGCAAAGGCGGCAACAACATTCTCCCTCTCCTATGCAGCAGCGACATTCTCTCTCAACGGCGACGTTTGCTTTTTTTAGCTCTCTTCCTCCCCCAAGCAACTAGGCCCCCAATCGATCGACCTCTCTCCTTAGGACCTTAAAGATGCCATCGCAGCGGGACACCCCCCCAGTGGTGCCTCCGCCCTCCTTTCCCTTTTCTGCATATTTGAAATCCTGACTCTATCAGCATTAAATTTATCTGTTATTATTAGCTAAAATAATATTATTACAAGTTAAATATAATTTTAATTAACTATTTTAAGTTAGTACTACTGAAAATGCGCTTTGCTGTTTTTAGCATTTACCGATTAAATTTTAAATATGATCGATCCAGTACTTCTTAGCGAGAAAAAAAAAGTGGCACGGATGTACCGATTTTCCACAGTAGCACGTCCACGTGACTGCCGCCGTTATCGCTGAATACCCCTATCTATAATAAAACAATAAAACCACGGGAACACACCGATTGGAGATTGAAGTAGAGTGTATATAATTAATGTTGTCAGTCAACCTTTTCAGTTGTTTAAAATAAATGTTGACCGGTTTTGGAATGGCCTTGTTACGTGATTTGGTGATTTGAATATTTTTTGAAATTATAATGTAATTTTAAATTTTAATAATATTTCTAAAAGTATATATTTTCTGAAAATTAGATTTTATAAAATTTAGAAAACAAAATATGATGAATTTAAATAAGAAAGTATAGAAAAGTAAAATATATATATATCTTATTAAAATGAATTTAAATCTTAAAAATAAAGTAATTTGAAAATTATTTTATAATTAATTATTTAATTTAATTTACATTTAAATATAGTATTGTTTTATTTTAAAAAATATAGATACCAAATAACTTTTAAATTTTAAATTTATTTTTTAAAACAATCAAAAACACAAATAAGTGCATAGCGAAAAAATCATAATTTGGTTGCCACACTGTGTGCTGCAGGCCGCTGCTTTTGCTGCAGATTCGTTCTTGTGTCCCATCAGTCCACCGACCTTTGCTTACCATGAATACCCAATGCCGACAACCACCTACCGATATTTTCATTCATATTATGATTTTCAAACATTGTATGAGGTACGAAATTTTATTGGAATAAAATGAGAATATGTTAAGAAATGTAATCGGTATGTGATTGAGATTTAACTAAGAATGTTGTTTGTTAGTTATATAAATTGGAAAGAAATGTTTTAACTAAAATAACTAAAAACACCTGTAAAAAAAAAAAAAAAAACTCCCACGAGACCTTCTCGCATAGTAAGAGAGGATTGCTTGGACACCGTGGAGGCACGGATGGCGATGGCTCACACTAATTCTTTTAATTTTTTTTTTTAAAAATTATTAAAAAAATAAATTTTAGATAAAATCTATAATATAACAGGTTTTTTATAATTATAAAATTTAGAAATTAAAAATATAGTTAATATGGTAAATTTGCATATTTGATTAATGAATATTATTTAACATTTAAATATATTTTTTCATATATATATATATATATATTCTTTTGATTGATTGTAATAAATGAATAAGATAAAAATAGTAAATAAAAAATATAATTTAAAATAATAGAAATAAAGATATATAATGAGATATAAAAAGATAAACTAAATATATCAAATATTATATTATTTATTCCCTAAAATAGGGAGTAAGAATATAAATATGATGTGGATGCTATCAATCACATGTAATTATTAAATATAATATATTTTTTAAATTTAATTCTAAATCAAACTAACCTAATTAAAATTTAATATATAATTGTCATGAAAATTAATGTTTAAATGTGATATTTAATTTGATATAAACATCAAATTATATCCACTTGTTTTGTCTGTCTCTCCATTATAAACTATAATGTTGTTTGATTATCAACTAAAATCATGCCTAAGATCTCAACTAATATAACTTGATGCAATTTTATAATGTGGGAATTAATTAATTTACACAAATCACAATTTTCTCATGATCAAATCTTCAGGTGTAGCTATCTTTGTTCTTAATGGGAAAAAAATTATCTCCCTTAACCCTTTTCCTCTTTCCTCCTAGTTTGTTCATATCATATGATATAATCTTAGAGCACTATTAGTAACCTTAACCCTTTTCCTCTTTCCTCCCAATTTGTTCATATCATATGATATAATCTTAGAGCACTATTAGTAACTTTCCTATAGAATTTTATTTCTTATATTTAAAAAAAAGTTAAAAAGTCATAAAATCATTCTCATAGTAAATGCCCTATATTTAACTTTTTCCATGCGAATTATACAATATTTCCCAATTTATTGAAAACTAATATTCACTTCCTGTAATTATTAAATTATATATAAAAATTTTCTCACACCTCTCTCTTTCAAGTTTCCATAACATTCATTTTCATTTAATATTAAATTATAAAAACATATTATTAAATAAAATAAGTAGTGTATAATATTATTTTAATAATGTAGATGGTGATTTATGAAATATATTGTGATATATATATATATATATATAAACAAAAAGTAATATCAAACTGTAAATTTAGATAAACTTATTAGGGTGACTCATGTGAGTGCTCTTATGAGGGATAAATAGGGGACTAGTTTCCCACATGATTAGAAGTCCACTTGCCTATCAGTAAGAGATACAAGAAATCACTTTTAAAATTGACTAATAAGAAATAAAATAGGCGTAATCAACATTATCTTGTCGTTTTAAAGTTTTTTAATAGTTCCAGCTTAAAATATTCATCTCATATTGACTCGCCCCAACATTTCATACTCCTTGTTCCCTCGGCCCGAATCCACTCAGGATGAATTCGAATTATTCACTATCCGATTTTGACCCACCCCGTTACCATCCTTACATATAATAACTATATAGTAAAATTTAATGAGTAATATTAGGCACCCAATAAATCTCATTCAAGCATACTTATTCATTAAAATATTATAATTAAACAATATACTAATATGGCGGCTCCATTTATAGTTCATGCATCATACATAATAGGAACTATTTAATATGTTATATAAATAAGAAATGTATTCAAAAGTATAATAACAATATCATTTGTTTCAAAGATTATTCTCATTATCATCGGTTCATTCTCATACATGTACATATATTATATAACGATTAATAAGAAACACATTTAATGGGGTATCAAGTATCATTCACATTTAATAATCAATAACACATTTAATTATATTTTCATCAACTTCTTTATGCTAAGAGCAATGTTATTTACCAACGAAATTACATAATCGATAAATAATTATAATAATATATAGCATATCAAGTCATCAGAAGAAAATAAAATTACGATTGTCTATATCAACTACGGTTTCACAATGCGCAATGATATCACGAGACTGTTGCACATGGCGTTTTTCTTATAGAAAATATGCTATAAACTTATGCGATGGGTGAGAATGTCCATCCCAAAAGCATGTTATAAGTAAAGGTGTTAAATGTATTGTCGGTCGCTAATTGTGCGAATCAGTTCAATTTAGGCCCATTTAAAACATGATCCATGGGCCTGTTATTTTTTTAATATTATTTTACTCTTAAGTCATAAAATAGTACATTTTTAATGTTATGAAATTTTATTTGAGTGATTAAAATTTATATTTTATAATAATGATACAGTTATAAATTATATTGAAAGAACTGTTGATATGTACTTGATCAGTATATTGATTATATGTTATATAAGCGAATATAATTCGTGTGTATTATTAAAATGTTATTTTAACTTTGCATTTACAAAATAATTTATATTTTAAAAAATTATCACTATTTTAACAAAATTAAAACTAAAAAAACGGACTAGTCCGCAAATTGAATCAAACCACTCCATTTCGGCTAGATTGACCCTGTTTCATATCCCATAGTTGGAATAAATTCAGGCTTACATCAAAATTAATTGAAATAAATTCGATTTGATCAAATTAATTTTGAGTTTTTATCAATTTTATATTTGTTTTGAGGTATAATCACTACTTTTTTAAAAAATATATACGCAAATGTAATTTAATTGAAATTGTAACAATTTTATGACATTTAATATTATTTTAATTTAAAGGTATCAGGACTAAGTTAAAATTCAAGAAAACAAAATAAGGCTAATTTTAGAATCATTTGCTTGGGTCATGTTTAGTATGAGTCTTTATTTTTGTATTATATATTTTGAATCCTATTAGAGTTTGTATTGAATTGTAATTTAAAAATAATTTATGTTTGTTATGAGAGATAATGTATTTTAAAAAGAGTATAAATTGAGTATAAAAAAATAAAAAAATAAAAAATAGTGAGCTCAATTAACATAATAGAGGAAAAATTAAATATAAAAAATATTATTTGACCGACATGATTGGATTTGAATTTTAAAACAAAAAATAGTTAGAGATAACTTTTTAAAATAATTATGGGATCCATTTATTCTGAAAACTAAATGATAAAATTAAATAATTTTAAATTTATTTAAGACTATAGTTTTTTTTAAAAATATTATTTTTAAAAATAAACAACCAAACCCATCCAAACGACATTTTTAGCTGTCCAACAAAACACCATTATACCATCTATCCGAATTGTAATATTAAATATGTTTGATTGATGTATTTTCTGTATTTATTTTTAAAATGAAAGAAATAAAAAAATAAAACAACAAAAAATTATTTTTCTTTTTAAACCTCAAAGAATAAAAATGATATTTTATTACTTTTAATTTTATATTTTTTATATTTAAAAACAATGATTGTATTTTAAAAATAAAAAAAGCAAAAATAAACATCCGAACAAAGTAAAATTTTAAAATCAACCAACTTACATTTTAAAACATAAAATAAACGTTACGAGACAAAAAAAAGTCCAAATGGATAGCCACAACGTCCACCTTATACCAAAGTCACAAAAAATATTATTCCCAAGTTCATGATTAAAATAAGCGAAAATCAAAGACAACGATAATGATGTTGATGTGTGTGCGGGATTTCGGGGTATAATATAATTAGATTAATGGAATTTAGGGTTCGGCGATATTAGTAAAAAAAAGTAAACATGCACTCTTAGGATGGGGTGGGTATAGACCTATTGGAGAAACTGAAAATACATTATTAAACTAAAATTTGTGCGACTTCAAATGGGGGCAGACCCAAGGGGGCATCACACCTCAGTTTTGAAAATTATGCTTGTATGTATGGAATTTCTATTTGTAAGCACGTATGAATAATTAGTGTATGAATATTTTTTTATTCTTAGATTAATATAAATTAAAAAATTTAAAAAATAGTATCAATACAATATTGTTATACCATTGTGTTGTGTGATTTATCACATGTAACATTATATATATATATATATATATATATATATATATATATATATATAGAGAGAGAGAGAGAGAGAGAGAGAGAGAGAGAGAGAGAGAGAGAGAGAGAGAGAGAGAGAGAGAGAGAGAGACATGTAAATTTTAGCACTGCCTCCTCCTGACTTCATATGCTATTAAATTAGTTTGACATTACTTTGAGAAATTGTTTTTACTTATTATATGAGCAAAAATAATAAAACTTGTTTAATAACTTTTTAAAATATTTTTAAAAAAAACTTTTTGCTTTTTTATGATAAAAAGAAAAATAATTTAAGGGTTGCTTTTTAAATTCTTTGTTCATGTAGCAAGTTTATAATTTATAAAATTTTAACATTTACCTTATTCAAAATTAAAAGAAAGAAGAATGCAAGTTTAAATTTTAAAAAAGAAATATATTTTTATTTTTTTGACATCCACAATAATTTTTTTTAATTATCAAACCCTCATTACTTACTTTTAAAATTTATATTACTTTTAAAATCACATTTTATCAAATATATACTTATTTATTTTCATATTAATTTATTTTTTAAAAAAAATAACTTCTTTTAACAGTACCCGCTCTCCCGCTCTTCATTATACTTGGGTACAAGTTAGCAGAAATTTTAGGTTTTTTTAGTAATTTTAAGTGCTTATTATAGTAAAAATTTGTTTATATTAAATTTGTAGATAATTTTTCTTAGTAATTAATACCGGACAGTTTTTTAAAACGTCGGAGTATAATATGACACAATGACACGCGAAGCCATTTGGAATTAATAATGTGCACATAAATTATTATGAAAAATCCGAAAAAGCAAAAACAAAAAAAAAAAAAAAAAAACAAAGATTTTCCTTTATTTATAATAGCATATATACTTGCCTTTATTCAATCAACCAGTTAATATTATTATTGTTATTATTACGAATTTTTTCAATAACCTTACGCCACTCCGCCCCCACCTCACCTGTTGGCCATCTTTCCGGTGATCACCCAGAATTGTTTTTAATTAGGCTATTACGTATTTACATTGTACCAGTGTTTTAAGAATTTATTCATACAATTAAAACATGAAAAAAAGAGAGAAAATAACCATACAATTATTTTTGGGGATTGACAAGTTTTAATGATTGCTAATAGCCTAATAACAAATTGAAGCAAAAAGAAAGCGAGAGGAAGGAATATTTTATTTAGTTTCGTAGGATGAAAAAGAAGAAAAA
Source organism: Taxillus chinensis (assembly GCA_023512835.1). NCBI lineage: Eukaryota > Viridiplantae > Streptophyta > Magnoliopsida > Santalales > Loranthaceae > Taxillus > Taxillus chinensis. The sequence goes on along the minus strand of CM042091.1, from coordinate 4,832,367 downwards.
AGAGAGCATATATTTATATTTTAAAAGTACTGAATTTACGGGTGTTGATGGCTTGTTTTTATGGGAGGTTAATAGCTATTGAAAAAGTTATTTGATTCATAAATGGTCATAGTCAATTCGGCTTCTTACTTTACAGTAACGCCATTGAAATTGAAGCGTAATGTAAACTTCAGCATGGTCTGGCCTTTTGTGATTACAGTCTCCAACCCACTTTTTTTTTTTTTTTTTTGGCAAATATTATTGCTTAAGCAAAGACTGAAAAACCTTTATGCAAAAGTTGAATACAATCTTTTTCAAATTTCACATTGAACCAGTGCATTTTTCTTTGTATACAAGTATTAAATACATAATATTTGTTAAATAAATAAATAAATAAGACTTTGGTAAGCACATACGTAAAGATTTGATTTTTTTCCTTTTTTTAAAGTCCGAAAAACCTTTTTCGAAAAGCAAATTAAAATATTTTTACGAGACTATTATGTTATAATTTATTTGCAATAATTACAAGCAAGTATATAATACCATTATTAAAAGTTGAAATAATAACGATCAGTAATATAACAATTTTAAGATTTGCTTTATAGTTGATGTATTATAAAATAGTGAATGATCTGAAAGGTTAATTGAAATTGTGGGTGTTTGGTTTTCTTCAAAAGCCATGGTTTTGTGTGTAAGTTTTTTTTTATATCACATTTAAAGTTGCAAAAAATTGTTTTGCAACTGCACGAGGAAGACTGCATTTTGTCAACTCATGCTATTGATCACTTGAAGATCAAGGCATAAAGCAATCCATGGTTTTGGACAATGGAAACTAAACATAAACTTAAAACAACACTTTAAGTGTTGTAAAACTTAGTTTTAGAATCAAAATATGTTTTTAAATTATATTTTGGTTTGAAAATACACTCATTATCATATTAACATGACAGTTGAACACATGTATAAGTACTTTAACACGTGATTCACATCTTGTTTAAATAAATCATATCCCACAACTTTTATTTCCACTGTTGTAAGTATGTTAAAAAATGCTACAACTCAAGCAAAACAGTTAAAACACATTCCACACTCCTAAATCCTTAATTGTAAGGCTATTTGAGCACCAAAGTATGGTGCGTGCTACCCGCCATAGTGGGAGCGGGATTTACCTATTACAGTATCCCGCCTCCGTCTAGGTGGGTAATTTTTTTTTTAACTGTACCCCGCCCCATATGTAGGCAGGGCGGGGTACCCTGTCCTATGGTGGGGTTAGCGGGGAAGGCTTCATCTGCCCGCTCCCTGCTACCGGCTTTTATTGATTTCTCTCTTAAGATAATTCTACCTTTTAGAGGTTCCACAAAATAGTTGATACGAGTAATTCGGGTACTATAATCAACCTATTATCACTTCATATTATCACTTAGGTAGTAGATTAAATTTTAAGATTGTATCTCGTTCCATATGTAGGCGGGACAGGTTATATTGTTATTTAATGTATCTGCGAATGAGGTTTCATTTGTTCGCATCTTGTTATCGCTTTTTATTAGATCTGTTCATATCGATAATTTCAGCTTAAATAAAATTTCAACGTCATTTTTAACCTTAAAATTATAAAAAATAATTTAAATTTACAATAATAAATATCATTCAAAGCTATCAAAAATCATAAATAAAAGTTAAATAATAATATTTAAAATACTATAAAATTATAAATAAATATTATTAAAATTAAGCGGGGCGGGATATCCCGCTACCTATTATCGCTATCCGTTCCCACCTGGGGCGAGGTGTCAAGTTTAAAAATCGCACCCCGCTCTTGCCTGGGCGGGGTAACCCGTCCCGCATAGCGGGGGCGGAGCGGATTGCGGGCGGGGTAGTGGGGGCGGGTATCCGTTGCCCACCCCTACACCAAACTTATTCATTCTATAATTAAGCTCGTATACTTTTAAATATCATATTGGCATGGGCATTTTAATTAAATTTTCTTAACAAGCTTAATTTACTTTGTATGCTGGCTATAGTACTAACATTTATTTTAAACTTTCAAAAATAATGTATTTACTTTAATAGCATATTCAACTATACCGTATATAAATTATTAAAAAAAAATATGTAATTATCTCATGGCATCGTCGTAAAAACGTGATAACGGTTATGATTTTATTTTCTTCCTTCGACATCCCATGATCTAATATACTAGTCTGTAATTGTATTTTCTGTCACGTTGTCACTGTTATTTAAAAATTATTTATTTGGATGTAACATTACTCATAAATTATATGCTATAAATTTAATATAATACATTTTAATAAAAAGAAGAGTATTATTGAAAATTAATTATAAATTAATATTGTCCTAAAAATATTTTGTTAAAAAACTTCTCTAAATTTGAAAATTAAAAGGTGATGGACAAGGCAAGCTCGTCTTAATTTTTGTTTTTGTTTTTTACAATTCATCTATATATGTAAAAAATGAGATGTCCATCATATATTTTATTTCTTGTTGGTAAAATGTCTCAGCATACAGCATAGTGTTAACTTTGTTCATACGACATAAAATATGTCAAACCAAAGGCCAAAGTAACGTCAAAAACGTTGATATTAATGTACAAATTAACCTCATTTTCTGGATGCAATCAAACCCATAATTTCTTATAAGCCATGACGTTGTTCTAACCTAACCAATATATAGGATAGGCGTTGTGCAAAATATTATTAGATGATAGGTGGTCACATTTCATATTATTCAGAATTTTATAGGATCAGCTCATCTCAATTTTGGTAATAAGTGAATGTTCTATTGTTAAGAATAAATAAATAAATAATCGGTCATCTTGGTTCACTTTCAGAAGGCAGCAAAGAAAAGAAATCAATGGGGTGCGAGACGAGGTAAATAGCATCTTACTGTGCAGGTGCAAATAATATTCCGGTGTGAAAAAATTATATTAGTAAAAAAATTAATATCTACATAATAATAATAATAAAAATAATCCTGTATGAATTATTATATATATATATATAAAGTTATAAGAGCATTCATAATAATTTTATTTTTATATTTATTTTTAAAAAATAAATAATATTCTCCATGTCTCTTTTTTTATTATTTTAAATTATAATTTTTTATTTTGTATTTATTTTTTATCTCTATTACACCTAATAAAAAATGTACATATATCAATAAATATAATAAATAATATTCAAAAGATGAATAGTAATAATACAAATATATGAATATTTTATATTTAATTTTTTAAATTTTAGAGCTTGAAGGGCTTCATATATATTATTTTTTATCTAAAATTTAAAATTTTCTATAATTATTTTTAAATATATTTTTGAAGGAGGATGCTCTAAGAGGCAATGTTAAGACTATCTATAATGTATTACTCAATGTAATATTTTATATTTAAATAAAATATATTTTATTCATCATCTATAATTTATCAGTTAAATTTAAAATTAGAATTATTTTTATTTTTAAAAATATGTTCATTAATTTAAATAATATATTTAGTATACTTAAAAAATATTAAAATAAAAAAAAATGATATAGGTTACGCTATATTTAGAAAGGGCTTCTCGTGAATTGCAAATAGTCCAATGCAATATAAATTGGTGCTAAAGGTGTAAAATGAATGGGTCAGGTCCGGAGCGGATTTAAACAGGATGGCCCGGTCCATGCTTCATTGGTCTAATTCGGTTTGTTTGTGGACCGGTTTAATTTGTATTTATTTATTTATTTTAAATATAGATGATAAGTTAATTTATTAAATATTTTTTAGTTTTAAAATTAATAGTTTTAAGATTTAAGTGAATGAACAATCTTTTTTAAAAAATTATTAAAAAGAAAAAAAAATTAGTCCACCGGTCTGCGTCAAAATAGATTTAATCCGCATGGACTGGCGTAAACCGACTGAATGGATTTAATCGGCAATTAAAATGAATCTTCTCATCCACAGCCTGCTTATGTAAACTAATTATTTATTTTATACTCCCTAATTCGATGCACGATTTAAATAATAATAATAAAATAATAATAATAATATGAAGGACACGTGCCTCCACTATCCTGACCGGGACAGGGCACGCGCAAACACATGGTTGACATGATATGACGCCACATACATTCAATCGTTAATTTTAGAAACGCATTGCATTTTTAAAAAAAAAACAAAGAAAGATATACGTATTACGTTATCACCACTTTAACGTTTAATACCGCTTATTTTTATTAATTTCATTTTAAGAGAAAAAACAAAGATACTAAAAGAATGAAAATATTTACACAGCAGTAAATTAGTCTCATGAAAACTTTCAAAAAATAAAGAAAAAAGAAAAAAAAACAAATTTTGTATTAAAGGGGGTCATAATTATTTTTCTGGTTTTAATAAGAATCTTAACTGGGAAAGCGTCATGATCAAACATTTTAATTAAAATATAAACATTTTAATAAATAATTGCTTAATATGTTCTACAGTTTTGCAAAGACTGCACGTCTCCTCAAAGTTTGGTCGATCATGTATATCATCGATCCGTGTTATATGAGTAACCAACACGCCAGGTCGGGGACACATGTACGAGGTTGTGTCCCCACTCCTATTTATCGACTTACTTTTGACGTGGACCATAAACGGCGTTACGAGTTTGTACTATTGCCACGCATGAAACACGGATACGTGGTCCAGTAAAGAACATGCGTATATCCTGCGGTTATTAATCGCACTATGTAATATGTTTTTTTTTTTTAAATATAAAATTCTGTCAAAATTAAATAATTTAACATTATTGTTGTGTACTGTCGGAATTTCTTGAGTATTATTTATAGTTTAATTTATAAGCTGGTCACACATAAATGAAGCTTGTATGTTATTTAATCGCATGTCAACACTAACAAAAACACTTTTTCCGAATTTATTAGGTAGAGTATCCGAAACGCTTTTTAGAAAATAAAAATACAAGTGCGATGCAAAATAATAATAATAACAAAAGAAATGTTAAATATTAAAATTTTTTACGTTTTCGTAAAATTATTATTATATGCTCAATCAAAAATGTTTATATTATCCTCGTTTAGTCTAAAAATAATTTATATTTATAATATAAAATTATAGGGTCCGAGACCGAACCTGATTCATGACCGACTGACCGAGGAATGCAGGGAAACGACTGCAGAGGAAGAGTAGTTAAAACTTTCTGTTTGACTCTGTCTCTGTGTCCCAAGGGCGCATAATTGCTTCACTTTCAATATTACTCAAATCAGATCGAGATCCTATTTTTCAACATCTCATTTCCTTTTGTGGGTCGTCCTTGAACCAGGTTCTCTATGCTTTTTTTGTTTTCCTGTTTTTTTGGCTATCTGTGTAACCGTTGTTGTGGTTTTTACTAATTTCAGCGCATAATCTGTTGTTTCTTTCTTCTTCTTCTTCTTCTTTTTTTTGGTGGGATCGTTGGTTTCTTAATTTTTGTCATTACGGGCGGGAGTGATCGGATGTAAACGAGGATGTGTTGTCTACTTTTCAGCTACTAATAGAGATCTTAACTATCCCTTGTCTGCTAAAGGGGAAATCGTCACATGCGTGTCCCGAGAATTAATTTCTCCGCTTTTGCTGTGTCTTGTTGTTGTCATTTTTTGTTTTTTGGAAGCAAATGCTAGTTGGTTTTCATGTGCGTGCATCGATTCGATTTAGCTTGTTCATGTCTTATATATTAGTGATCTGATAGTCTCACATGGGTTTGCCGACAGCGATTTCCGGGTGTTATTTTCAGCAACTTCAAGTTTACGAGTTTTCCTTCTCTGTCGGTATTGAATCGCCGGGTAACTCTGCCTTGCATAAGAGAAGTCCCTCCTCTTGTCTTGAGTTGGGTTTTTGGTCTTTTGATATGGGTATTTTTTGTTGATTTGTTATGATGCTATTAGCTATGCCTCCGTAGAATTATTGTTTCTTTGACGTGTTACCTTATTGATTTATAAAGTTCTAGCTTTTGTTTTATTCTGAGGTTTGTTTCTTTGTTGGTGTATCGTTCTAAACTGAAGACATTTGAATATTAGCTCCTACGGTATGGAGTGTTTCTAAAGAGAAACATTATCAATTTATCAATACAAAGTGAGCAAGCATCTGTGTAAAGTTATATGCAGCAGTCAATGACCTGTACCAATATATATTTAATAAGTATCTTCAAAGTGAAGAATAGAACAAATTCCAGATTGCATTTGGTTGGAGGATGGTGATCTGTTTCTACTACCTGATTGAAACATGTCCTGTTGCATATTTTAGTTGCTTAACTGTTGTCTAGCTTGAATTCATGTTCATGTACCAGCTTAGTAGAGCCAATTCCAGATTGCATTCTGTTTGCCAGATAGGGAGTGATCTGTCTCTATTATACATTTCCATGTCTTTATAAGCCTTTTTATTAAAAGTTCAACAATTTTCTGCCCACAGGGCCACTGAGTTTTTCCTTATAAGTAACCCGATGTTATTCAGGCACAAGCTTTAATTTTGTGATTGCATGTCTTTTCTTTCCTTTTTCTTAGAGATTCCTTTCACTGTACAGGGAGAAAATGTGTAAAAAAATAGAAGAGTAATGGCAGCAGCAGAAGCAAGGACTGCATGGCAGAGAACAGCTAATCGTATGTTTGTCCAAGAAGACGCAAAAAGAGCTCCTAAGCTACCTTGCTGCCCAACATCCTGCACATCATCTAAACAGGTTGATGTGGGACCCACTGGTGTACTAGATGGATCTGCTCATCCAGTCATAGGTTTTGCCTCTGTGAGCGGGATCCCTTCTGCTTCCAATTTACATCCTGAAACAAGGTGGTGGCTTCAGTTACAGCCTAATTTTGGGTACCAGAGGAGTGTGACATGTGAACAGTTAAATGTCTTGGATGCTGATGGAGAAAACACAAAAGCAACATACATTTTAGGACCATCACCCAAATTTAGTGGAGGCTTCCCAAGAAAGATAGAAGATAGTAAATTTATCGACTCTACTGTTTACGCAGAGAAGCATCCTGTAGTTACAACTGTTTACGCAGAGAAGCATCCTGTAGTTACAACGCCAGAGCTAAAAACAATCAAATATAATGAGAATGCACCTGATAAAATGAATGAGTCTTATCAGGTTGTGGACTCAGCTTTCCAAAAATCTGATGAACTGTGCTTTGATTCAGAATCAGTTTGGTTTACCAGCGAGAAGACTGAGCCATGGTGGCACACCACTGATAAAGATGAATTGGCCTCCTTTGTTGCACAGAAATCACATGACCATGTTGAGAATTGTGATCTTCCCCCACCTCAAAAGATGCACGTTCGGAAGGACCAATTTTCCCAATTTGGGAATTTTGACCGTGATATAGCTGTCTCCTCTTTGCGACGTAGGAGCATTTCTGATTTAAATAGTTTTGTGCAAAGCAGTTCCACTTTAGAAAGCTCTCATGGAAGGCAGCAGGCTAAAGTAGACATGCAGCCATTATATGCTTCCAAGAGTTCATTGAGGTACTAGTTTAAATTTGGTTTTCCACTTTCATTGTGATGTTAAGGTTTATTTTCCGTAGTAAAATCTTTTTTGAAAGAAGGTAAGTTATATTTTTTGACTTAATAATTTTACTATAATATGGAAAAACATCAGAGTTATTGACCCGTCCGTTACACTGAATCACCAACTAAACCTGGTTTCACAATTGAAAAACTGAATATGCCCTCCTTTAGGAATTCTATTTCTTGATTCGGGCTCCTTAACTTTCTCCATTTTCTTGTCAAAGGCCATCAAAACACATATGATCGGGTTCCTTACCTATCCATGAGAGAGCATCTGCTTGTGTAGGAGTTGAATTCTACATGCTGTCCTACGGTGTCCGGATAATTTCATATTGAGTACTTTTTGAATTTACCTTTATGCTTGGGAGAAAGAATTTTTGCATCAGATTGGGAATTCTAAGATCTTGTCGAAATATTGTTCTACTTGTCAAAATATGTGATATCTGTCATCTGATGTCTTAATTCCATATGTCCAACCATAATAGAAGGGATTCACAAAATTAGTTGGAACTCAAATTTGAATCCCATTACAGCTCTCCCCACGAGGACATGACAATGCCACATCAGATTTCCGAGAAGGCTCAACTCTTGAAAGCACTCTGCTACTCTCAGACGCGTGCAAGGGAAGCTGAGAATGAAGCAAAGAAAGCCAAAGCTGAAAACGAGCATCTGGTGGAGCTCTTACTCAGACAAGCCTCGCAGCTTTTTGCCTACAAGCAATGGCTCCAGATTTTACAGCTAGAAGCTCTTTATCTCCATCTTAAAAACAATGGCCAGCCAATCCTGAATGTCTTCCCACTGGCCTTCCCAAGGATGGCTTCAAAGGCTAGGAAATCTCAGGATAGCTTGCACAAGGCTTCTAGTAGGAAACCCGTGAACCAGGGTGGACCCAAATTTGACATTGGTAAGTGTGCAGTTGCTTTAGCATTGGGATTCAGTCTTGTTGGTGCTGGGCTGCTCTTGGGGTGGACTGTGGGTTGGATGTTCCCTACATTTTAGTTGTGTGTCAGAGCAAGTTTGTTTTTTTTTTCTTTTTGTTTATCAAAGGTCAACTTACTAGGGAAATTTGCTTTGCGTGTTGTACATCTTTATTGTTCCCCAATCATGCATCTGTTAGTGTCTTGTATTATGCATTACCCATTCTTAATATGCATGTACAAATGACCTCTGTGCGGCCATTTTTCAGAGGGAATGTGCCCCGTAAAAATGATTCCTCTCGGTATATATGTGAAGATTCGTGTATGAATTCTTGCAGCTTGCATCTTATTTCTCTCCTAAGTTTGGCCATCTCTACCCACCCTTCGGGACTTTAAGAAAAACCCATATAAGTTTTCTCAACCTGAAGTTCACCCCGCTCCTGGGATTTGAAAACCACGTCAAAGGAAAATGCATAACTTGCCCAATGCTTGGCGGAGGCACGTTGAACCCCAGCAGAATGGCGTTGGGCGATTCGGGCTTGGCCAGGCCTAGTAGATTTAGCTTTTAGGACTGGTTCAACTTTTTTTTTTTTTTTGGGCGGGTTCAACTTTTATTTTTATTTTTATTTTTATGAAATAGATAAAAACAAACTTAGCGTACAATAAGGAATTTGTTATCGAAACATTGCATTTACGTTATATTTAAAGCAACTTTAGAATGACATTGTTTGGGGAAGTTACGTTGTGAGATTTTTATTTAAATCTTTACTTTAATTAATTTAATCAAAATTCTCCTTAAATTTATATTTATTATTATTATTATTATTTAAATATATTAAATTAAATTTTATACGATAACTAACAATTTAAATTAAATCACTAGTTATACTTAATTTAAATTTTATTTAAACTATGATTTTTTATAATATTTATTTCAAAACAACTCTACTAAAAGTTTAAGTTATTAGTAGAACTTGCACCCCTTTATTTTCTACAGAAGAGCAGTTAGTCTTTTATCGTGAAACTCAAGCCCCTAGTGTGTAATTGATCTTTTGTAGGCTTTCATACAACTTTACCTCTACTTCAGGCTAGATAGTCCTCATGTGTGGGCCTTTACTTTAGACTTTATACACTCGAGAGGTGTTGGCCATATGGACCCGATAATCCCAGCTCCCCCAACGCATGTCAGGTGGTCGGTTTTCAAATTTTTCATCCCTCCCCACCTCCTTTGGTGTACATACATGGATGAGTTTTGATCCCACAACCCTGGGCTCTAATATCAGGACCTTTGCTTAGTTAATGAAGATATCATTATTTAACTATTTCACTTCAATTTTGAGCAAGTATTTCAACTCGCCTATTATGCTTATCTCAATTTTATTTTACATGAGTTTTAGAAAACTCTATAAAAATTTGAATCAATGGATCCAAAAATAATACTATCCACATATATTTAAATAATCAAGGTATGTTATTTGATGTCCTTAAAAACGTGATATCCAGTTTTCCTTTTATGAATTTATGTTTCATCAAGAATTCTAATAGAATATTATATCAAACTATTGGAGTTTATTTCAACCTCTATAAGGTAAAAAGTTAAAGAGCAACGTATAACAAATTCCATTTCAAGGAAGTAAAGGATGATAATGGCTTTTGTTGTTTTAGTTTTTTAGAAATTGTAAAGTTAGTAATATCTTCATAGCCCTTGACCAAAGACAATTAGTAGAAACCTAACCTTTGGTATTTGAATTTGAGAAAAAAATTAAAGTGTATTTGATTATTGATGTTTGAAATAGTTTAAGATAATGATATGTTTTATACGTAATTTTTTTTGTTTTTTTATTTTTTGTTTTATATTATTTTACGTTATTGAAGTTGAAGTTTAAATTTTTATTTAAATTCAAGATTGTAAAAAAATTCTATTTAATGCATAGTTTTAGTTTTATAAATGAAATCGATACATTATTTTGATTTTTAGCTTTTAAAGGGAGAGAGAGAAGAGAGATATAGAAAATAAAATAATAAAATAACAACGAACTAGATCTAATAACGTAATGAAGTAGATCTAATATCAATCTAATGACATTAATTTACCTGCATAATCTACTATACCTACCCTTATCCTTTACCAAAACTAAAACGGATCAATTGGCTATTGTCCACGGGTCACAGGTTCAGGTGAACCCGACCCGACGCAAACCACTTCAAATAAATAAAAACCGGACTGCCAACATCCAGCACCTGGATAGATTCCACCCCGACCTTGATTTGGAAGATCGAGCGAGCCAGCGAGCGAGCGAGATGACGGTAAGTGAGAAGCTGAGGATGTTCATAGTGCAGGAGCCGTACCTTGCTGTCTCCATCCTCATGGCCAGTGTCGGTACGTGATTCGAAGTAGAAACCATAGGATTGATTGGTTGGTTAGATTGCTAGGTAGGGAGTGATATTCAGCTTCGATTCATCGATCGGGACTTTTAAAAAGCAAAGACTCGTGATTCCCAGATATCATGTTTATTGTTGGATTCAATTAGTGTGGTTGTAAAATCTAGTTGTCGTTATTTCTATTTTGTTTTGTTTTGTTTTGATTCCGGATGTTGTTGGTTGGAGGACAATACTGGCAAATGGCTCCTGCGTTATGATCAATTATTTCAGTTTCAATGAAAACATTCACCTCCCATGAGTATTTCTGTTGGCTTGTTCTCTGCAACTCATAAGCATGCATGACGCCCCCATGAACCGTATTGGTTTTGAGCCAAGGTTTATGCCCACGAGAGTCCTATCCTAGTCTATCAAGAATTGATTTGGTCTTTGAAATTCATGATGCCGGGTTTTTGTACGTGATGTGGGACGCTACTA